>RJWM01005045.1:0-95489 GCA_004363535.1 Dasyprocta punctata | reverse complement strand
GCCCAAGCTCTCCAGGTCCCTGCAGCTATGATGTTCAATTCCCCGGTGAGCAGCTCTGGGTTCCTGGGCTGATTTGGGCTGGGCTGCGTACCTCTGTGTCCTGCGCGGCTGGCTGGCGTTTCCCTGAGGTTCGCGGCGTGCAGGATCGCGGGACCGATTGGCTGGGTCCCGTGCACAGCAAGGAAGGACAGCCTCCCGGAGCGTGCAGGTGGAGTCTCCTCCTTTACTGGGTGGGGGCGAAGGCCTCCTGGTCCCAGGGAGCTGTGCTGGGCACCGCGCGGGACGCGGACCCGACCCTGGTTCTCTCCGCAAGCTCGGCCCAACAGCCCTCATTTTTATTTTAAAGAGAATAAAACAATACAAAACAAAACAGAACAGAACAAAGCAGTTCAGAACTGAACAATGCAAGCAACACAGGACTTCAAAACAAGACAACAGGAAATCAACAGTGGCTCTCATAATGTCTCCTGTTTTCTTCAAAATAGCTGTACATACCTTCACACAAAATAAATTCAAACAAAAAACTGTTTCCCTAACCCATTTATTCATTAATATATCTTTCACTGATAATTTGCTATGAATACACATATCTATACTACTGGACTATATTCCACAAAGATCTTTATTGTAATATATGATCATGCTAGTCTATTTTCATTATCACTCTTTTACATTTTCCTGGACTTTCTCACCCACTTACTTATTCATATCAACATTACAGATCAATAACTTGCTCTTCCTATGGTCAATCTTCTTAGTATAAAACACAATGATTCCTTCTAACTCACCATGATGTACCAAAAAGTTTGTACCACATTAGCCAACTTTGGATAAAGTAATAGTAAACATATGTACATTGTGCTATGTAATACAACTAAATATTAAATTGTTTCCAACAGCACTGGTCATTTGAGTGATGCAAATTAAAACAACACTGAGATTCCACCTCACCCCAGAAAGAATGGTTAGTATTAAGAATTCAACCAATAACAAGTGCTGGAGTGGCTATGCCAAAAAAGGAACACTTCTCCACTGTTGGTGGGAATACAGACTGGGGCAAACAGTGTGGAAATCAGTGTGGAGATTCCTCAAAAAGATAGGATTGGAGGTCCCATTTGACCCAGCTATTCCCCTTATGGGTATCTTCCCAAAAGAATTTAAAACATCATACCACAGCGATACGTGTGCACCTATGTTTATAGTAGCGCAGTTCATAATAGCCAGCTGTTGGAAACAACCTAAATGCCCATCGACTGAGGAATGCACAGAAAAGATGTGATATTTCTATATAATGAAATACTGCTCAGCTATAAAGAATGATAAACTGGACGTTTTTATACTTAAATGAATGTGTCTTGAGAACATACATATCAATGAAATAACTCACGCATGAGTAAACATCATATTGTTTCACTTGTGTGACAAACTGAAAGAAAAACTTGTACCTTTACAATTTTATTTTTGAATTGTTCATTGCTTGTGTATAGGCCAACACTAGATTTCTGTATATGGCTTTGTGACCTTATACCATGACCTTGCTAAACCTGCTTGTCTGTTCCATGGATTTTTATGTACATTGCTTGTAAATAAAAATAAATAAATAGTTTCAAGGTTAATTCAGTGATTCAATAGTATTATCAAAGTATTATGTGGCATCATTATCATTCTCAGCATGTTGATGCATCAAGAGTTTACTTTCAGATGTTTTTCTAGGTTAAACTGTATATAAAAAGAAATTATCTTAATTACATTTTTAAGATAGATTAAAATTTTACCATAAGTAGATAAGCATGAATTCTTTATGTCTCATCAGCCAGAATTATAATCTTTATATCTCACTGGCTATAATTGTAACACAGGCTGAAAAGTTTTCAAGGAAAAGAAGATTGTTATAGATTTAGAGACCAATGAGGAAACACTCTTTGGACATGGACAGGAATGTTTTCTTCGCCCATCATTAAAAGCATTTAAAATTGACCAAAGAAATCAAAGTTCCCTTAGCAAAGAAGTGGGGAAATGCATATTAAATAGACAATTGTCACTTAAGCACATTCATTTTAGAGTAACTTATAGAATTACAATTAAATCTGATCTTCCTTTGCAGTCATGGATAATCAATAGCCATTATGATCAATAGTAAGTGATTAGTGATTAGTGGTTCTGTGTTACCAGTAAATATATTTACTTTAGAGAATAATTCCTGAATATTCATTTTATCAGTTATAAGATTCCACTTTTTAGAGGTCAAGAAAAAATAAAATGTGAATATTGAAAGTTATTAGGAAGTACATATATTCTCAACTCACAAATGCAGCCAATACTGTATTTAAAAGGTTACTGATATTTTTATTCCTACTGTCATCTACAGTGAAGAATTTTATTTCATATACTTTCTCAAATACATCAAAATATTTAAGCCTATATTTGTAAGCGTATAGTTTTAAGATTTTCTAAAGTAAAGTAATAATTTCCATGTATCTTATTTTCTCGTAACATGATATTTTGTCTTAGTTCATCTAGTCTGCTATAACAAAGCACAATACACAACATAGCATATATACAACAGAAAAATTAAATTTTATGTGTATATTTGCAAAACAGTAATTGCATTCAGCTTAGGTATTTTATACATATGCGCATCACATTTTGATCATTTTTATTTTAGGCTAAATTCAGTATCAAATCATAAATAGATTTGGTATCTAGTGGGGACCCACTTTCTGGCTTAAAAATACTAACTTTTTACTGTATCCCAACATGGAAGAAATAATGAGAGATCTCTTTTAGGGATTTTTTCATAAGGACAATAATCCTATCCTTGAGTGTTCTTCTGTGGTGGACTAATGCCATCCTCCTAATATTATAAAGGTGGAGGTGATGATTTGAAGATAAGAATTTGGAAGTGGATACATAAATTCAAACAATAGCACATGTAAAATGTATGCAATTTTCCAGGTCTTGATAAAGACGGTAGGACTTACTACTTTTCTTTGTTGCTTCATTTTCTCCTTCCTCTCTCAAAATGATAGCGTCTCATTTCTCATTTTGGCCTCTGAAGCATCTTTGTATGGACTGTGAATAGTTATGTGTAATACAATAAAATATTTTAGGGCTAGGTACTTCTGCATGCTTCTGTCTACAATTTTCATTCTTCCATTAAAATCATAGTACATAAGTAATAATATTTATCATTGGTCATAGTTTTAAATTAATTTGAAACACAGTTTAATGCCTTAAATAAGATATACATTTTCTGTTGCTAATTGCAGTGGATTCAAGAAGTGGAAAAAATGTTCAAAATGATCCTGTAAACATTTGGATAATCTTACTGAGTTTTTGATATTTTACTTAGAAAATAATTTTTTTCTGAGAATGAGGTATATCTCAGAGGGAAATACACTTTCAGGCTTATTATTTTAATGAAACATTCCGGTTACTGACTGAATACTGTTATCACTAGTATGCTATTTAAGAATCCATTTGAAATTAATCGATGATTTTGGTGTAGCTTTTAACTTGGAAATCTAATGTCATCAGCATCAGTATTATTAGAACTAGTCCCCCACATTTGTTTATATAGCGTACAAGGATCAATGTGACTGACTTAGGTTATAAATGGTGGTCGGACTGATAATAGTAGCTGAGTAATCTCATGGACCAGAGTTAACCTGGAAAACAACAAATAAAGGTTTTTGCATATTTTTCAGTAATATTAGATTGAAATTAGATTATATCAAGCAATGTTATTGTTATATTTATAAAAAAATTCCTATTAGTTTTCTCAGTATTGTGATTTTCAATTTACAGACAATAAGGAAAGTTTTAACAACAGTATTAGCATCTCTTCTGCTTAGTTGTGTCATATACTTAATTTTTCCAATAAGATATAAATACATATTGACAACTGTGTAAATGCTTTAACAATATTTAAGAAGTAGTATTACATTATCCAAACCATCAACACAAACAATAGCACAGTGTGTCTGTGCTTCTCTCATGTAGATCAAAGCAATTCTACATAAATTATATCCAATTGTTTACTTTACTCAGAGACAGAGTTTGAAGTAGGCAATGTTCTATAACTACATGAAATGAATGACCATTTCCTGTTCACCTCGAACATTAATAGCTACTCATAAGGTATTGAAATTAATTTGTCCTGCTACTTGGATGGATTTATTAGTTGTAAGAGTCTGCTGGTGGTGTTTTTGGTGTCTTCTATGTAAAAAATCATGTAACCTGCTAATAATGATAGCTCAAATTTATCCTTTGTGATACACATTCTTCTTATTTTTCATGCCTGATTGTTCTGGCTAAGGTTTTGAGTATTATTTTGAATAGGGAATATGACAGTGTACATCTTTTCCTTTAAACTGATGTTGAAGGGAATGTTTTCATTTTTTCCCAATCAGTATGATGTTGGTGGGGCTTTTTTCATAAATTGCTTTTGTCAGTTTTAGATAAGGCGATTATATAACTGTCATAATCAGTGTTTATTTTGCCATGGATGGAGTTTTAATATTGTCAAAGGCTTTTCTGCATCTATTGAAATGATAATGTTATTTTTGTCCTCACTTATGTTTACATGGTGTACTACATTTATTAGTTAATGTTTGTTGAACATCCTTTCATCCATGCGATGAAGCCACATTGGTCTATTTGCTTTGAAATTATAGTGATGAAGACTTTTGCCTATTTTTTTGTTAAGGAAATAGGCCAGTAGTTTTCTTTTTCTGCTCAGTGCTTGTCCCAGTTTGTCACTAGTGAGATGCCAGCTTCAAAGAAAATATTGAGGTGGGTTGCACACAGAACCTACCCAAGTGAACTGGGGATGCAACTCTCCCTCGTGGCATTCCCCACAGGTCAAAACCATGTCCATGGATTCTGTACCCTGACTGCAGCCAGCTGCTAATGTTAAGCCTGCTCTGTGGTTCGTTACCCCTCAGGATGGGGAAGCAGAGGTGTCAACCAATTGACCAACCTAGCTATGCATGAAACCAATGCTCCAGTAGAGAAAGTAAGACCCATAGCATCAGTATCTCCAGGGAAAAGAAAAAGACCAGCCAGCAGCTCTGGTCACAAGAAAATCCCTTTGTTATTGTAAACTATCAAAACAGCATGAGATTTTACTCCAAAAGTGACTCCTTCATGGCAGACTAGAGTAGGAGAAGACACCAATTGCAATACTCACCATTCTTCCAGGAAATGTTTAATCAAGCACCATTTTGGAAGTGGTTTATTAAGACAGTCACAGAACAACTGCACATCAGAGTGTTCAGTGTTAACCTCTCATAGTGACTGAATGACAGACAATCATGGAGCACAGCTGTGGAGAGGATGCAGTCTAGATATTAACCCCTTGAGATGTTTAAGCTCAGGTAAAATGGATAATTAGTTAATCCTATGTTATTCGAGCTAAATATTATTCTACAGCTAGTGGAGGTATTCTTGTTGCATTCAGTAGACATTTACTATGCATCACTACTTGGTTTGCTTAGTGTTTATGCTATAATTATATCTCTGTGGTTAAGTGTGGTGAATTACCGGTTCTTAGGGTATGTTAATATCCAAACTAACCCTTAGTGTCATTACAACAGCTGATTTTATTGTTATTTTTCAAAGTGCCATAGATGTTTCTATTAATTGTCTTTTTAAAACCAATATCAGGACTGCTTTTCTATCACTAAGAATACAATGACCAATTACCAGGATGCTGGGAAAATACAATGTGGTCTTATCTCCCAAATAAATGGAGGTGACTGGAACTTGGGAAAGGGGCAAAGACCTATTTTTAATCATGCCCAGAATGCCTCACTGAAAAGCAGACACTAACTAAACTGGTCCCCATGCTAATAAATGTCTTCCACAGTAACAAACCAACAAACCTCAGCACAAAACCAAATAAAAGAAAACAAAATAATAGAACCTTGAAAAGAGATGTTAGTGAAATGCCTTGAAAAACTCTCAGTTCCCCAAAAGCCAGTCCCAGAGAAATCCATGGGAAGAAACCAAAAGTCAATCAGTAAATTCCAGAGAAGATAAAAAACAGATTATAGTATGTTTCATGAACTCCAAGGAGATATAAATAAACAGACACTATACTTAACAAAGAGTACCATCATTAATTTACAGAAGACTGTAATAAAAAGCTAACTGAGCCAAAAATTCAATATTAAACATGAATAACTACTTTAGCAAAGAATTGGAGTTCATTTCAAGGTAGTAAATATAAATTCAGGAGATTAAAAATTCTATCTATCAGTAGTATGTGGAGCAAGAGGGATAAACATGAGGACAGAATGTCAGAACTAGCATATAGAACTGCTATAGGAGACAAATTATTCAGACATTTTAAAAAAAACAAATGAACATGAAAAATGGAACCAACAGTGTGTTGGTTACTTTTTACTTGATGCCGAGACAAATACCAGATGCCCAAAATTAGGGAAGGAAAGGTTTATTTCTTACAGTTTTTAGGGAGTTTCAGTACATACTTAGTTGGCTCCAAGGCAGCATGGCATGGCGGGACTGCTGATCATGGTGGCCACAAACGCAAGATGTGCTGGAGAGAGAGGGAAGGCGGAAGCACAGAAGCAAGCAAGAGGAAGACCCACCTCATTTACACTGCATCTCTGCTCCATCCCTGGGCGGGTGCAGCACTCACATTGTTAATCCCTGCACCAGACAACAAACCAATAACAAGCGTCAGACTCAGTCCCATCAAAAGTATATGAGGACTTGGGGGGACATAGTATATCACCCAATACAAATAGCTATTAGATGATGCAAAGAGGACTAATCTAAAATTAATTTAAAATATTACAAAATCAGAGAACAGCACAAATTACATTAAAATCCTGTTCATGAAAGTAATAGCAGTAAACTTTCCAAATATGGGTAAAGAAATTAATGTGCTGATATGTTAAGAATGTATAAAATGATAGATAGCCAAGATCAGCAAAGAATAACTCCACAGCTAATCTTATTCATAATAACCAGAAGTGTAATACAAGGACAGAATCTTAAAAACTGTTAGATAAAAGCAATAAATCACATATAAACCTAAACTCATTGGAATAACCTTGGACTTTTCAAAACAAACTTTAAAGCACAAAAGAACTCGGAAAGAAGTATTTGAAATGCTAAAACAAAATAAATTCCAACCCAGACTGATATGTTCTGAAAACCATCTTGCATAATTGATGGAAATATAAAGTACTTCCACTGCAAACATCACGTTAAGAAATTTCTAACCACCAAACCAGAACTCAAAACGATTCCAAGAATATTCTAGGAAGAGACAATAAACAAAAACATTGTCACAATGACTACTACAACGAATACAAAGGCAGGGTGTGTAGTTAACCAGAGGAAAGAAATAGAATCAGCAATGGCAAAATATTGCAATGGCAAGAATAAATAAACATGTTTCAGTAATAATTAAATACAAATTGTCTTAATTCTCTAGTAAAAGACAAATTTGCAGAATGGTTCAAGAAACAAATTCCCCTGGTATGATGTAGAAAAGAAACACATTTGGCCCAAATAAAAAATTCTTAGACTAAAAGCCAAAAATTGGAAAACAATATTGTTTTTGTTTCTTTTCACTCATTGCTGAGAGAAAATACCTGACACCCAAAATTAGGGAAAGAAAGGTTTATTTGTTACACTTTTTGGGAGTTTCCAGTCCATACTCAGTTGGTTCCAACGCAGTGTGGCATGGCTGGGTGGCCATCCATGGTGGCTCTCTAACAGCAAGGTAAACTGGTGAGAGAGAAAGAGAACAGAAGATACATTCCTCCTGCCCTTACTCTGTAAGTCAGCACCACCCCTGGGTGGGTACAGCAATCACATCACCAACCCAGTGCTAGACAACAAACCAATCACAAATGCCAGACTCAGCCCCGTCCAAATTACATTAGTCCTTTGGGGGGACATAGGATACAGCCAATATATTCCACCCCTGGCCCCCCAAGGACTCATGTATATCCTTTATACAAAAGGCATTTAGTCCATCTCCAAGAGTTGCCAAAATCCTAACGGTTTCAGCATTGCTGAAAAGTCCAAGTCCCAAATCTCCTCCAAGATCTATGGCAAACTCTGACTGTAACCCCCTGTACAAATGAAAACAAGGTTAAGCACTTCCAACATATAAAGGCACAAGATAAACATTACCATTCCAAAAGTTACAAACAGGGGAATACAAAGCATTGGAACCAAAGCAAGTCCAAAATCCAGCAGGGCAAACATTAAGTCCTGGAGTTCTCTGCTCAGCATCTGAAGTAATCTGGTTACAAGCTCCAACAGACTTGAGTGACTCCAACCCTGTGGCACCTTTAGGGGTCTTAACTTCCATAGCTTTTCTTGGACAATCCATGTTCCTTGGCTCCACCTTTACATCTTTACATATTGCTCTCTGCAGGCGAGGCAGAAGCTGCCTTAGCCTTTTCTTGTACTTAAAACCAGCGCCACGTGGATGCCGCCAAGGTCCGCTGCAGGCTGGAGCAGTAGCCAGGCTTTCCTCTCTCTTGGCTGTAGGGGTCGACTGCCTGGATCACTGAGCTCTCTGAACATGATTGTGAGGAACAGCTTCTCTATGCCGCCATTCTGGAACCTGGTGTGATCGCCTACATTTTGGGACATGGCGTGGCCTCTGTTGCCACTCTGGGACAAAGCACTCTGTGGCTTTTTGTCGCCACTCTGGGACAGGGCACTCTGTAGCTTTTTCCTCCAAGCAAGCTTTTTCACTTTTGAAGGCCTGAGGCTGCAAAGGCTGGAGGCCCGCTGCTTCCCAGGTTGCCCCCAGGCCATCTTTTATATTCTTTTGTTCCTTCTCAGCAATCAAGGTCTCAGCCCCATCTTTAAAGTCCACAACTTCCTGGCCAAACTCACAAGGTTTTAAATCACCATGCTGGGCTCCTTGCTCTTTATTTGCAACATAAACCTGGCTAAGAGCCCCCAACAAAAGCCAGGCCACCATTTCAACATTTGGCTGCCTCATAATTTCTGTCTGTAGAGTAATTAATCCTTTGCCTTTAATCTCAGTCTCAGACAAAGTCTCTGTGCCTGGACAGAATAAAAACTTTCTGCCAAGCCATAACACATATCGTATGGAGTCCAATACCCCATGTTGTTCTTCTTCCCAGCAGAAATCTCCCGAGCCTGGTCTTTACCAGCAGGCTTTCTATCAGCCTTCTGGTCTCCTGAGCTCTGATCAGAATCTCCTATACAAAACATCCTAAGCTGTTCCAGCTCTATGTAAGTAGATGACATCTCCAAACCTTTCCAAACTTTCCCCGCAAGCCACTTCCAAAGGCTCTTGAACCACATGGTCAGGAATAGTCACAGCAATGACCCCACTCTTCTGGTACCAAATTCTGTCTTAATTACTTTTCTCTCATTGCTGAGAAAAAATACCTGATGCCCAAAAGTAGGGAAGGAAAGGTTTATTCTTACAGTTTCTCAGGAGTTTCAGTCCATACTTAAGTTGGCTCCAAGATAGCATGGCATGGCCGGCCTGCTGTTCATGGCGACTGCAAGCTGCAAGCCGCAAGCTGCAAGTCGCGCTGGTGAGAGACAGAGAGAGAGAGAGAGAGAGAGAGAGAGAGAGAGAGGTAGAAGCGGAAGACCCGCCTTCCCTTACACTGTATGTTGACTCCACCCCTGGGCAGGTACAGCAAACCGAACACAAGCAAGCGCCAGACTTAGCCCCATCAAAAGTATGTGAGGGCTTGGGGGTACATAGTATACCCAGTACACTATCCATGAACAAGGAATATCACTCCATTTTCTGAAATCTTCTTCAATTTCCTTCTTCAGAGTAATGTAATTTTCACTGCAAAGAACTTTTACTTCCTTTGTTAGATTGATTCCTAAATATTTCGTTTTTTTGGATGTAATACTGAAGGGTGTGGTTTCCCTTATTTTTCTCTCAGTGACTTTGTTGTATGTGTAACAAGAATGCTACTGATTTTTGAGCGTTGACATTGTATCCAGCAACATTACTGAATTTCTTTATTACTTCTAGAAGTGTGCTCGCTTCGGCAGCACATATATTACTTCTAGAAGTCTTCTAATGGATTTTTGGGGGTCTTCTATGAGTATCATATCATCTGCAAATAATGGTAATTTTACTTCTTCCTTTCCTATCTTTATTCCCTTTATTTCTTTTTCTTATCTAATTGCTCTGGCTAGTATTTCCAGAACTATATGGAATAGGAGGGGTGATAATGGACATCCTTGTCTTGTTCCTGATTTTAGGTTGAAATTTTTCAGTTTTTCTCCATTTAGTAAAATGTTGGCTGTCTGTTTATGATATATTGCTTTTATCAAGTTGAGGTAGAGACCATCTAGTCCGAATTTCTGTAGGAGTTTTTGTCATGAATTGGTGTTGGATTTTGTCAAAAGCTTTTTCTCCATCTATTGAGATGATCATGTGGTTCTTGTCCTTGGCCCTGTTGATATGGTGTATTACAATTATTGATTTGTGTATGTTGAACCATCCCTGCATTCCTGGGATGAATCCCACTTGATCATGTTATATAATCTTTCTGATAATTTTCTGTATTCCATTTGCCAGTATTTTATTGAGAATTTTTGCATCTATGTTCATTAGGGAGATTGGACTGTAATTTTGTTTTTTGGTTGGGTCTTTCTCTGGTTTTTGTATTAGGATTATACTTCCTTCCAGGAATGAGTTAGGGAGACTTACTTCCATTTCAATTTCATTGAAGAGTTTGAGGAGTGTCGGCATTAAGTCTTCCCTAAATTTATTGTAGAATTCAGTGGCCAATCCATCAGGGCCTGGACTTTGCTTTTCTGGTAGAGTCCTGATTACATTTTCAATTTCATTAGGTGAAATTGGGTTATTCAGCAGCTTTACATTTTCCTGATTCAGCTTTGGTGATTCATAGGTTTCTAGGAATCTGTCCATTTCTTCTGTGTTATCAAATCTATGTGAGTAAATTTTTCCAAAGTAGGTGTTCATGATCTTTTGTATTTCCACAAGGTCTGTAGTGATTTAACCCTTTTCATTTCTTATTCCATGAATCTGAGTTTTTTCTTTCCAATTTTTGATAAGGGTGGCTAGGGGTTTATCAATTTTATTTACTCTTTCAAAGAACCAACTTTTCGATTCCTTAATTCTTTGTATTGTTTTCTTAGTTTAAATTGCATTAACGTCTGCTCTAATCTTGATAACTTCCTCCCATCTTTGGGCTTTGGACTTGACTTGCTCTTCTTCTTCTTGAAGTTTGAGGTGCAGCACTATGTTGTTTATGTGTGTTCTTTCCATTTTTCTGATGTGGGAGTTTAGTGCTATAAATTTCCCTCTGAGGACTGCTTTCATTGTATCCCACAGGTTCTGGTAATTTGTATTTACATTTTTATTCAATTGTAGATATTGTTTAATTTCTTCGTTAACTTCTTCTGTGACACATTGGTTGTTTAGGAGAGTGTTATTTAATTTCCATGAATTTATGCGGTCATTGTAGGTTTTTTTGTCATTCATTTCCAATTTTACTGTGCTGTGGTCAGGTAATATGCGTGGAATTATTTCAGTTCCTTTTCATTTACTTAAGAAAGTTTTGTGGACCAGTATATGACCTATTTTGGAGAATGACTCATGTGCAGCTGAGAAGAATGTGTATTCTGATGTTGATGGGTGGAATACTCGGTATACTTCTACTAGGTCCATTTGTTCACAAGTTTGATACTGTTCCGCTATTTCTTTGCTGATTTTTTGTTTGGTTGATCTGTCTGTCTGTGACCGTGGAGTGTTAAGTTCCCCTGTTATAGCTGTATTATTGTTTATTTGGTTTTTCATGTCTATTAAGACTTTCATGTCTTACATAGTTGGGTGCTCCCATATTCAGTGCATATACATTTATGAATGTAATCTCTGCCTCTTGAAGTTTTCCTCTAACAAGTATGTAATGACCTTTATCTCTTTTGATCATTCTTGGTTTGAAGTTCACATTGTCTGCAAACATAATAGCTATGCCTGCTTTTTTCTGGGTTCCTGTTGCATGGAGTATTGTTTTCTAGCCTTTGATTTTTAGTGTGTGAATTTCCTTTTGAGTGAAATGTCTTTCTTGTACACAACATATTGTTGGATTTTGTTTCTTAACCCAATCTGCCAGTCAGTTTCTTTTTATTGGTGAGTTGAGACCATTTACATTGATTGATATAACTGATATGTACTGACTCATCCCTGTCATGATATCTTTCTCTTGTTGGTTTTCCACATTTTCTGTTTAATTACTTGCCCTGCTTAGTGGTTTCCTTTTAGTGTTGTTCTTAAGATTGTAGTATCTTTGTCTCTTTCTAGAGTGTCTTTCAGTACTCTTTGTAGTGTTGGTTTGGTGTCCATAAGTTTCTTCAGTTGTTCTTTGTCATGAAAGCATCTTATTTCTCCATCAATTTTTCAGGATAGTTTTGCAGAGTACATCAATCTGGGTTGAAAGTTGTTTTCTTTCAGGATTTGATATACTTCACTCCAAGCTCTTCTTGACTTAAAGGTTTGTGTTGAGCAGTCTGCCATGATTCTGATAGGCTTTCCTTCATAGGTGATCTGTTTCTTTTCTCTGACAGCTTTTATTATTTTGTTCTTGTGCTATATTTCAAATACCCTAAGTATTATATGTCTGGGTGAAGATTTATTTTAATTATCACTAACTGGGTTTTTGTGTGCCTCACTTATCTGGATATCAGATTCTCTCCCCATGTTTGGAAAGTTTTCTGCTATTATTTCAGTGAATAGTCTTCTCAGGTCATTAGTATTGACCCCTGCTTTTTCATTAATGCCTATTAATCTTATGTTATTTATCTTGGCATCGTCTTACAGTTGTTCAATTGTTGTTTCTTGGTTCCTTACTGTTTTTAAGAGATCGCTTCTTTTGTGGCCATAAGCTCCCATGCTGTCTTCAAGGTCTGAGATTCTATCTTCAGCTTCATTCAAGCAGTTTATCAAACTTTCCATGGAAGTTTTCATTTCCTGAATTTCCCTTTGAATCTTTTTCATGCATTCTATTCATGTCTTATATTGTTCATTCAAAGTTTCCATCATTTTCTCATTCTCTTCTATTTTTTTTTTCTTTTTGCGGCACCGGGGATTGAACTCACTACCTCACGCCTGCCAAGACAGGTGCTTAAAGCACTGAGCCAAACTCCCGGCCCTGGTTTTTTTGAGGCAGGGTCACACTATGTAGCTTACGCCGGCCTTGCGCTCGGGTTGTAGCCCAAGCCGGCCTCGAACTCACAACGCTCCACCTACCTCAGCCTCCTGAGTGCTGGGATTAAAGGCGTGCGCCACCACGCCCGGCTCTCTTCAATTTTTTTATCTTGCTCTTTTTTAGATACACACAACATTTCTTTCATAATGATTGTCATTTCATTTTTTAGCTGAGCAATTATTTCTGATTTGAGTTTCTCTATAGCCTCATCAAGCTGTTTCTTTACTGCCTTTGTTATCATTTCAGAAAGTTCAGTTGTGTGACTGCCAGTGTCTTCTATTTTGGTGTCTCTTGGGTTTGTTCTCAGTGGGCTGGGGGATTGAGACAGCCTCTTGGTAATCATTTTGTCATTTTCTTCTGGAACCTGTGTGGCTCTGTGTCCTGCGAAGCTCCCCGGGTGTTCCCCTGGTGGTTTGCGCTGAGTCACAGAACTGGGTAGAGCTTGATCCTCTGTGCAGCTAGTGAGGGCACATTCCCAGAGTGTGCTGCTGGAGCCTCCACCTTACTAGATTGGGACCGAGACCTCCGGACCCAAGCAGCTAGGTGGAGCATACCCCGGAGTGTGGTACCACCTGGATCCTGAGTCTGGCTGCAAGGAGTTCAGAGCCTATGGAGTGACATGCAATCCCGGGTGAGTCCCAGGCCTACAGTACTGGGGCCTTACTCCTGGCTGGGTGGGCCCACAACCTCTAGGACCCGCTGTACGGGCTGCACCCCTGAACAATGGAGTTTGCTCCCTTCACTCTGATTGGCAGAGTTCAAGCTCTCCAAGTCCCTGCAGCTACGCAGGCCAGTCCCTGATGAGCAGCTCTGGGGTCCTGGGCTGGGCTGGACTCAGTACCTCTGTGTCCTGCGAGGCTGTCCAGGTGTTCTCCTGTTGGGTTGTAGTGAGTCATGTGACCAGGTAGAGATGCATCTCTGCTTTTCCCTCTTCAAAGTAAAATAAAATAGCAGTTTTAATGCAAAAAAGATGAACTCAAGTCCAAATTATGTACAAGGTCAGAAATTATTTAAAAAAATCAGAGCACGAATCATTGCAATTAAAAACAAAAACAACAACAAAACACTATTAATGAATGAAACAGTGTGCTCTTTGAAAAAATAAACAAGGTAGACAAACACTTAGTCAATCCTACAAAATAGAAGGAAAGAAAAGAACTGAATCAATGACTTTAAGTATGAAAAAATTGAAATTACCAAGAATATTGACAAACTTCAAGATGTTACTAGGAACTACTTTGAAAATCGTCACCACCAGTAACACATAACAGAATCTAAGGGACACAATGAATTAGTCTTAAAAAGGAAGTTGATTGCTGTAAATGGACACACTATAAAAACAGAATATGCCAAAACAAATAATCTAATGATGCTACTCAAGGTTTTAGAAAAATAAGAATGATCCAAATTCAAACCTAGTACGAGGAAAGCAATTATAAATATAAGAACAGAAATCAATGAAACAGGCACTAAAAAACTGAAAACAAAATGCACCAGCTGTAACAACAGGCAACCAGAGCTATCTCTATTTCTACCTTGCATGTTAATAGAATATACATCCAGTTGCAGAGAACATGGGTGATGAAGTGCAACAACATTACAGCTAAGACAAAAGGGGAAAGTGTAATCTCATGGACTCTTCCCATAGCAGTTGCAAAAATGAATTGCAACTGTAGAAATATTTTATAGAACCCTTACCAGTGCTCACTGCCCAGGGCAGAGTGGCAGAGATCGCTATTTCAGTGGGTAGAGACACATTCTGTGAGGAATCTGAGGACTTCTGAGAGGGAGGAAGCAAGACGTTCCATGCCACTGTTTGAAAGTCTCCTGAGGACACCCACTGGACAGCTTGCACAGCTGCACCAGTAACTCAGGGCACCCTTACTTCCCAGTGAACTTGCCTTCCAGTTCCATCATGATACTTGGGTAGGGGAATGAAAAGAGTACCTAACCCAAGAACTGGGTCAGTGTCAGATATTGTATGCCTTCTAGCTGGTAGAATGAAGTAATGATACTCGGTTAGCTTCAGTTTTGCAGTGTAAGGGTCAGAGGAGACATTGGTATGACTGCATGTAATCATGCCACAATCAAGGTCATAAGGAATAGGTGTGAACACCCAGGTTCTGGCAAAGAGGTTACTTGTGAATCACATATACATTATCCTGTTGGAGTATAAACAGTTCCCATCGGATATATTTTGGAACATTTTTGTTTGCTTGTTGCTTGTTTGTTTGGGTTTTGAATCATGCAGTTGTTCTGTTTTTATAGTGTTTTGGGGTGGGATTTTTTTGCCTTTTTTTTTCTCTACTTGGTTTGATTTAGTAGGCCCTTTTTACACTACTGTAATGTTATTTTCTATGGAATGGTAGGTATGGTACAAGTCCACAAATAGCTCATAGAACAACTTTGGATAAATGAAAAGAATTGAAATTATCCAATTCATAATATCAGACTGCAATGAAATAAAATTGGAAATCCATGGCAAAAGAAACCACAAGAACTTCATAAACACACGGAAATCAAAAAGCACCCTTCTAAACAACCAACTGGTCACAGATGAAATCAAAGAAGAAATTAGACAGTTTCTACAATTAAAAGACAACGACAATACAATGTACCTGAACTTTTAGGACACAATGAATGCAGTCCTAAAAGGGCAATTAATAGTAGTGAATACCCATGTCAGGAAAACAAAGCAAGCACAAATAAACAATTTAATAGCGAGCTTCAAACTTCTAGAAAAAGAAGGGCAGTCTAAGTGAAAAACATTTCTAAGGGAAGAAAGTATAAAGATCAGAGCCAAAATAAATGATTAGAGACTAAGAAAACAATACAAAGAATAAATGAATCACAAAGTTGGTTCTTTGAAAGATTAAATAAAATAGACAAAACCTGAATTAAATCTTATCAAATAAAGGAAAGAAAAGACAAATCTATGCAATTAGCAAAGAAAAGGTTAAAAATCACAACAGATCTTGCAGCTATACAGATCATCTATACCTACTTTGAAACCTTGTATTCTAATAAGATGGAAAATTCAGAAGAAATGGACAGATTGCTAGATACATATGAATTACCAAAGTTGAATCAAGAAGTTATAAAAATCCTTTAAAAATCAATGAAGTCAAAGATGTAATAAAAAAAAAACTACCAATAAATTAAAGCTGAGGCCCTAACAAATTTACTGCTGAATTGTACAAGAAATTTAGAGAAGATCTAACAGCTCTGCTTTTCAAACTCTTTAATGAAATTGAAAGGGAAACTATACTTCAAAATTCATTCCTGGAAGCAACCATTATCCTGATAACAGAACCAAAGAAGGGCCCAACTAAAAAGGAGAATTGCAGGCCAAACTCCCTAATGAGCATAGATACAAAAGTCTTCAATAAAATACTAGCAAGCAGAATACAGTAAATCATCAAGAAGATTATATATCGTGACCAAGTGGGATTCACTCCAGGGATGTTGGGAAGGTCTAACATATGTAAAGCAATAAATGTATTACAGCATGTTAACAGAGACAAGGACAAAAAGAATATGATCATCTCGACAGATGCAGAAAAAACTTTTGACAAATCCAGTACTCATTCATGATAAAAACCCTTCAGAAAATTATCATTATTGACAGATGACATGATACTGTACATAGAATATCCCCAAAAACTCCACTAAAAAACTGCTAGATATAATAATCAAATTAAGTAACATAAATGGATACAAAGTCAACACACAAAAATCAATGGCCTTCCTGTACACTAACAACAAACTCACTGAAAGAAATTAGGTAAGAAGCATCCAAAAAATTGAAATACTTCATAATCAATCTAACAAAGAATGTAAAAGAACTCCACATTGAAAACTACAGAACTCTGAAAAAGGAGGTAGAAATGGATATCAGAAACTGGAAAGATATTCATTGCTCTTGGATAGGAAGATCCAATATAGTGAAAGTGGCCATACTTTCAATAATATTTTACAGATTTAATGCAATTCCATTCAAAATACCTACCGCATATCTGACTGTATTAAAGAAAACAATCCTATAATTCATTTGGAACCAGAACAGACCTAGAAAAGAAAAGACAATTCTGGGCAACAAAGGCAAAGCAGGGGGAATCACAATCCCTGACTTAATATTACAGCGTGAAGCTACTATGATAAAAACAATGTGGTACTGTCCAAAAAAAAAAAAAAAAACTAAAAACAGATCTGAAGATTAATGGAACAGATTAGAAGATGCAGAAAATAAAAACTTCAGACATACCGAGCCACCTTGTCTTTGACAAAGGTGCCAAACACATTCACTGGAAGAAAGAAATCCTCTTTAATAAATGGTGCTGGAAAAATCAGATTTGCACATGCTCAATATTAAATTGGAGTCATGTCTTTCACCATGCATTAAACTAAATTTAAAGTAGATAAAAAATCTGGATATTAAAACAAACATTACGTATACTGGAAGATAGAATAGGTAAAGCTCTTGAAGACATTGTTGTAGGCAAAGACTTTATGAACAAAACCCTATTCACACAGGAACTATCACAAGGAATCAACAATTGAGATCTCTTCTTATTTAAAAGCTTTTGCACAGCAAGAGAAACCACCAACAAAGTGAGGAAACAGCACACAATATGGGAAAAAATTCTTGCCAGTCTTTCTTCATAAAAATCATTACTATCAAGAATACATAAAGAACTAAAAAAAATTCAGACCCACAAAATTTAAAGACCCAATTCAAAAATGGGCATCTAAGATGAATACACACTTCTCAGATGAAGCACAAATAATAAATATGTGAAAAAATGTTGAACATCGTTGGTCATTCAAGAGTTACAAACTAAAAAAATACTGAGTTTCCATGTAATTCCAGAAAGAATGGTTATTATCAAGAAATCAACCAATAACGAATGCTGATGGGGTTATGGGGAAAATGGAATCTTTCTCCACTGTTGATGGGAGTGCAGACTGGTATAACCACTGCAGAAATCAGTGTGGAGATTCCTCAAAAAACTAGAATTAGAGGTTCTATTTGACTGAGCTATGGGTATGTTCCCAGAACAATTAAATAGATTGTACCACAGTGATATATGTGCACCCAAGTTTGTAACAGCACAGTTTGTAACAGTTAGAACTCAGAAACAACCCAAATGCCCATTGATCAAGAGATGGATAAAAAAGATGCGATCTTTTCATACAATGGAGTACTGCTCAGCCATAAAGAAGAATAAACTGGAAACTTTTATAGGTAAATGGATGCAAGACCATACTCATAAGTGAAGCAAACAAGATGCACATGTGTAAACATCATACTGTCTCCCTAGTTTGAGAAGCTGAAAGATGGAATAACATCCAAAATGTATAATAGATATTGTAAAATGGGAAGAAACTGCTCAAAAGCAAAGAGAAACTTGGGGGGGGGAGTGGAGAATGGAGAAAACCATGAAGGGGAAAGTAGAAAAAAAAGAAAAAGAAAAAATATATACGTATATGTACATATAAAAGACAGGTAAGATAATTATACTATTAATTTCTCAGTTCATTGCAAAGAAAAGTCTGTGCTAATATTGTTTGAACAATTAAATGCCTATATCTTGTTCACTGAGTAACTAAACTATAGATAGCAATACATAATCTATTAGCCACTGTTATCCTCCTATTGCTTTTTTTTTTGTACCAGGGATGGAACTCACAACCTTGTGCCTGCCAAGCAGACACTTAAGCCATTGAGCCAAACTCCCAGCCCAAGCCAGCCTTGCACTCACAACACTCCACCTACCTCAGCCTCCCAAGTGCTGGGATTAAGGACATGCACCACCATGCCCAGCTTTCTCGTATTATTTTGTTTTGAAATTTTATTTTATTTTTCTCTTTAAAATAAAAAATAGTGATATCGTGTAAAAAACAAAACAAAACAAAAAAATAATTCTTAAGTTGTAGAAATGACTGATGTGGAAACACTATTTAAAATTGAGGAAAAATGGTAAATTATGAAGAAGCATTTAGAGAAGTCACACACCCACAAAAATAATAGAACAAGAAAGATAATTCAGCAGCAACTGTATGACACTAAGATGAACCTAAGCTTAATCGGAATTAGAGAAATGCTAGAAGATAACACAGTATTATTAATAAATTTATCAAAAGTATAATAGAAAGCATGAGAGAAGAGGTCAAAATACAAGAGGGGCTTCTGCAACATCAAACAACTATAATAATAAAAAAAGAAGCTCAACAGGGTATATCAAATTGCCAGATGTCCAAAAAAATTTTTTTTAAATCAGTCAGTGAAAAGCAAAAAGTCATATGTAGAAAACAACAACGACAACAACAAAAACCCAATTAGAATCACATTAGAGTTCTTAACACAATCTAAAGTCCAGAAGAGCTTGGAATGAAGTATTTCAAGCCCCAGGAACAAACAACTTTCACCCGAGATTAAAAAGAAGAATAACAACTCATTAGATAGATACTGAATAATACATATATGAATGCCAAAACTGCACTCCATAAAATACTTAAGAATATACTAGATGCAAATAACAGAACTAATGCAGTTAAAACCCCAAATGGAATGATAACACCAACCAAGGTCAACTTATGAAAAACAACAAGAAAAAGTGACAAAGAAAGAAAAGCAAAAGAGTCAGCAACAAAGAACCCAGTGGTTATAAATAATCAACACATCCCAGGAATAGGTCTTAATGTTAATAGTTCAAATATTTAATTCAATGACAGATTGGCAGACTAGATCACAAATCACAATTCAACAGCCTGTGGCACTTAGGAAACTCACCTAACCGCCCCCCCAAAGAAAAGCTATCTATAGACTAAAAACCAAAGAATGCAAGACAACATTTCATGTACCAGGAACCCCTAAAACAAGCAAGGTAGAAATTTTAACCTTAGATAATGTAAACTTCAAGCTAAAACTAAATAGAAGAAGCAAAGAAGTTCACTACATACTAGTTAAGTGAACAATCCTACAAGAATAGACAATGTTTATAAAGACTTATGCACCAAATGCTGGAGCACCTATCTTCATAAAACAAATACTGTTGACCATAAAAGATCAAATAAATACTAACAAAATCATAACGGAAGATCATAATAATCCACTTTCACAAAGAGATAGATCAACTTAATTAAAAAATCAATAAAGAAATATCAGATCTGAATGACACATTTGAACATATGAACTTAATAGACACCCACAGGATATTGGTCCCTACTGCAACAAAGTATATATTCCTTCCTGTAGTACACAGTACTTTCTCCAAAATAGGTCACAGATGAGTCCATGAAGCCTGTTTACATAAAAAAGAAGAATTCAAATCACCACATGTTTACTATCAGAGCACTGTGCAATGGAAATGGCAATCAACCAGAAAAAAAGTATAGAAAATTCAGAAGCACTGGAAAATTAATAACACACTCCTTTAACAAATGGGTCACAGAGAAAAATCAAGGAAAAAATTTAAAAATCTTTTGGACGCTGATGTCAATGCTTGTACAATGTAACAAAACTCCTAGGACACAATGAAAGCATTACTAAGAGAGAAATTCATTGCAATCAATATTACATTAAGAAAACAAAATGGGTTTAAATAAATAACCTTAACAATATGCAATGTGTCAATTATTGGTACTCTCCAATTGACCCATTTTGAAATTCTGTTTTACTGTAATCTCTTACCTTTTTCTGTTTAAAATAAAAATAAATAAATAAATAAATAATCTTAGAAACATATTGTGGCATTTAAGATAATTGAGGGCAAAAACAATCAGGTCCAAAATGAAATTAAGGAGGAAAATCATAAACACTAGGAATTAATGAAATTGAGAGTTAAAAAATAATGCATGAAATTAATGATAGAAACAGCTGATTCTTTGAAAGAATAAACTAAATAGATGATAAACCCATAGCTAACCTTACCAAAGGAATGAAAAACTTACTTCAATGCAATTAAAAATCAAAAAGGCAAAATCAACACAAACACCATCAAAATCCAGAAGATGGTAACTACTATGACAGATTGTATTCCAAAAAATTGGAAACTCTTGAAGAAAAAGATTTCTAGACTCACAGAAGTTACTACAGCCATCCCTTCAAGACACAAAAATGCTGAACAGACATGATGAATAATGGAACCAAATAGAGAAAACAGAAACATCTTCAGACACATTAATCTATTTGATCCTTGACATTAGGCCAGAAGCAAGCCAATGAAGAAAGAGCCTATTTAACAAATAGTGCTGGGAAATGGGTTATTCATTTGCAGAAGATTGAGACTAGACAGATGTCTCTCACCATGTACTAAACAAAAATAGAAATGGGTCAAAAATCAAAACATTAAAAAGGAAACATTGAAACTACTTGAAGACAAAGTAACTACAACACTTGAAGTCATAGGTATATGAAAGGATTTTCTTAAACATAACTTCAAATGCACAAGAAATAACAGTAAGAATCAAAAAATGGGATTACATCAAATTGAAAAGTTGCTGTACAGCAAAGTAATCAATCAGTAGAGTGAAGAGACAACTTTAAAAATCAATAAAATATTTTCCCAGCTATTGCTCAAACAGAGGACTAATATAAACAACTCAAAAAATTAGAACATCTTGGATTAAAAAATGGACAAGTAAAATGAATGGATACTTCTCAGAAAAACAAATACAAATGGCCAAAAGTATGTAAAAAAATGTTCAGTGACTTGGCTGTTATAGAATTGCAAATTAAAACAGAACTAAAATTCCATCTTATACACAAGTGAATGATAATTATCAAGAATTCAAAAAATAAAGAAAGACTGGTGTGCCTGTCATGTAAAAGGAACTATCTCACATTGTTCGTAGAAATGTAAACTAGTATGATCATTATGAAAAACAGTACAGTGATTTGTCAAAGAACTGGAAATTCCTTATGACCCAGTTTCTCTCCTTTGAGATATCATAATGCAGTACGATGTCTTTAGCTCTTTGGGGACTGTTTCTAGATATCTTCTTCAAACAGCCATAGACATTATACCACAGTGATGCATACATAACAATGTTTATGGCCGCACAATTCATAATAATTAAATCCTGAATGCAACTGGTATACCCATCAAGAGATGAAAGAATAAAATGAATGTCATATCTATATGTAATGGAATACTACTCAGCTATAAAGGAAAATTTTTAGGAAAATAATTGTATGCGGAAAGTATAATGTTGTGAGAAATAAATCAGTAACGAAATTTCAAATCTATGGCATCTCTCATTTGAGTAATCAAAGTACAAAGAGAATAATAAAGGTTGGCTAAGAAGAAACTAAGTGATAGGTCTCTTAAAAATTGGAAGGGCTCTAGGAAACAGAGGGCAAGGCTAGAGGAGAAGGTGAAGTAAGTAGAATCAATATATACCACATATATAAGCCCCATAACTTCTATGAATGTAAACATTATGTGTCATAAACATGAGCTAAGAAGAATAATTTAAAAAAAAGGAAAAGGAAAAAAGAGGATCTAGAGGCACAATGAGGGAGCTGGGTAGGAAGAGGATGGGGACTAAAAAAATGAAGTGGTCCCTATTATGTACCTGTACCCTTTCTGCAGATGAATGCAAACATTGTGTCCTGGCAACATGTATTAATAAAAGAAAATGAAATAAATGTAATCCATTGCATAAAGAGGAAGAAGGACAAAATCAGAACATCATCTCAATAGATACATAAAAAACCTTTGACAACATCCAACATCCACTGATCGTAAAAATCCTTTATAAAATGGGTATGGGGAACCAAAGCCTTAACCAGCATTACCTTGATCCCCAAAACAGACAAATCTCCAAACAAAAGAGAAAAATACAGGCTAACCTATTTAATGAACATAGAAAAAATTTCTCAACAAAATACTGGGAAGCAATGCAACAAGCCATCAAAGAGAACATACATCCTGACCAAGTACATTTCATCCGAAGGATGCAAGGATGTTTCAACATATGAAAATCAAGAAATGCAATATACTACATAAAAGAAAGAACAAAAATTACATTGTCATTTTAATAGACTCAAAAAAAAGCCTTTGAGGAGATACAATGTACATTGTTGATAAAAACTCTCAGGAAAATACTGATAGAAGGACCTTATCTCAATCTAATAAAAATCATTTATAAAAAACTTACTACCAACATTATATAAAATGTGGAATAACTGAAAGCTTTCCCTCTAAAATTAAGAACACAGCCTCAAGGTCTGATATAATCACTCCTATTGAATACATTGCTCAAAATGCTAGATAAAGCAATCAAGCAGGAGAAGAAAATAAAAGGGTTACATTTAGGAAAGGAAGAAATCAAATTATCATACTTCACAGATGATATAATCCTCTACATAGAAGACTCAAACAATTTTACCAGCACAGTCTTAGAATTAATAGCCAGATTCAGCAATGGAGCAGGATATAAAATCAACACACAAAAATCAATCGCATTATTGGACTCCATTAGTGAACTCACTGAGAAAGAAATTATGAAAAAGTACTATTCTTTATAGCATAAAAAATAAGCACTTAGGAAATAAACTAACAAAGCAAGTAAATAGCCTCTACAACAAATCCTATAGGACTCTGAAAAGGGAGATCAAAGAGGACAGCAAAAAATGGAAAGTCCTACCCTGCTTTTGTATAGGCAGTGCTAACATTGAAAATAGCCATACTTCAAAAACTGATACGCAAATTTAACTCAAATCCCAGTCTAAATACCAACAACATTTCTCACAGGTATAGAAAAAACAATCTTAAAATTTACAAAGAAGCAGGATAGCAAAAATATTTCTGGGCAATAAGAACAAAGCATGAGACATCAGAATTCTGGATTTCAAGATACATTACAAATCTGCAGTGATACAAACAGCATACTGCTGGCACAAAAACAGATGTGCAGAGCAATAGAGCAGAACAGAGGATGAAGAAACAGTCAGTCATATGATCTTTCATGTGAGGGCCAAAAACACACTGGAGGAATGATAACCTCTTCAGTAGTGTTGCTGGAAAAATGATTGTGCACATACAGAAGACTGAATATAAATGTATATCTTTTGCCATGTATTAAAATAAAAAAGTGAGTCAAAGATCTAGATATTAAAACAGAAACAGTCTAATGTAACATTAGATAAGTAAAACTCTTGAAGATATAGACATGTATAAGGACTTTATTGTGTAGAGTACAATCTGCTAAAAAAAATCAACAAATGGGTTTATATCAAATTAAAAACTTTTGCACAGCAAAGGAAACAAGCAATACAGTGAAAAGACAAACTATGGAAAGGGAAATCTTTTTCTCCCTCTCCTCAGATGGATGACTAACACTTAAGATGCAAAATGAGCTTAAAAAATGACCTTGAAAAATAAAAGAACAAATAAAAAAATGGGCAATTTATATAGAGAAACATTTCTCAAAAGAAATAGAAATTGCCAATAAAAACATGAAAAATTGCTTGAAGTCAATAGTCATGAAGGAAATGTAAATTAAAAAAAATAAGATTCCTTATTACCCCAGAAAAATTGCCTATCATCAAGAATTTAAATGATACAAATGCTATTGAGGTTGAGCAAAAGAAAACATTTCTACATTGCTGGCAAGAATATAAACTAATACATCTACTATGGAAATCAGTATGGAGAGCTCTCTGAATACTAAAACAAGAAGTTATATTTGGTCTATCTAGTCCCTTTCTAGGTATCTTTCCCAATGTATTAATGACAAATTAGAGTGATATGTGCCAATGTTTTTATTTGTGGCAACACAGCTCATAATAGTTGAATCTTGGATATAGCCCAGCAACAGATAAATGGATAAAGAAAATGAGGCATTTGTACACAATACAGTATGACTCTGCAATAAAGAAGGATGAACTTCAGTCTTTTGTTGATAAATGAATTCACCCAGAGATCATAATATTAATTAAAGTAAATTAGATGCACAAACTTAAATATTATACAGTTTCACTATGATAAACCGAAAGTATACATAGTGACCAAAATAAAAGATAGAAAATAGGAAGCAGTGAGATCTTTTTCAAATACAAAGGGAATCAAGAGTTGTAGGGAGGATGAGAAGAGAGAAGGTGAGAAAAAGGAAATGAAAGAAACAAATTGAGAAAAAACTGAAGTAGATCTTTTGCAAATAAGAATGGGACCAAGAGATGGAAGGACTAGAGACAGAAGGAATGGGAGGGGAACATAAAAATTAAAGATTTGTTATGTGTGTGTGTCTCCTCACAGTGAGAAATCTAACTAATCATTATTTACTAAGAACATGTAGTAATAAAAATGAACATTAAAAATAGGTATAGGACTTTATCTCAATTTGATCAAAGTTATTTATGACAAGTCTATTGCCAGTATCACATTAAATTAGAAAAACTGAAAGTTTTCATACAAAGCAAGGAACAATTCAAGAATTTCTACTATCATCAGTCCTGCTAAATATAGTACTCTAAACATTAGAGCAGCCAGAAAAGAAAAATATATAAAAGGGTTATGTATAGGAAAGGAAGAAATCAAATTATCATTAATTTCCGATGACATGACCCTCTCCACAGAAGACTTAAAAATTATACCAAGAGACTCCTAGAATTAGTAACCAAATTTAGAATTTTAGCAGAGTACGTAATCAATATAAAGATAAATAACCTTCCTTTACACCAAAAATGAATTCACTGAGAAAGAAATTAGAAAAGCGATACTATTCAACATAACATCAAGAAAAATGAAATACTTAATTATTAACTTAATGAAGGAAGTGGATGATCTTCAATGAAAACTATAGTACTCGTAAAAAGGAGATTGAAGATGACATCACAAAAATGGAAAGTTATTGCTTGTTCCCGGATAGGCAGAACTACTGTTGTCAAAATAGCCATACTTCCAAAAATAATACACATATTTAATACAGTTCAAATCAGCATGCCAACAGCATTCCTCAAAGAACCAGAGAGAACAATTCTAAAATTTATATAGAAGCAGAAGAGACCCAAAATAGCAAAAGCAATTCTGGGTAACTAGAGTGAATTAGGAGGCATCACAATACTATTTCAAACTATATTACAAAGCTGCAGTGATTAAAAAGCAGCATGGTATTGGCATAAAAGCAGACATCCATCAGTGGAACAAAATACAGGATAGAGGAACAATCCCAGGCACATTCAGCTATCTGGTGTTTGCCAAACAGGCAAAAACAAACAAACAAACAAACATATACAAAACAAACAAACAAAGAAAAAAACACCTTACATCACAGAAGACATAACCTTCTCAATAAATTGTGCTGTGAAAATTAGGTGTTCCCATGCAGAAGATTGAGCCTAGACCCATATATCTCACCATATTCTGAACAAAAATTAAAATAGATCAAAGATCTTAATGTTAAAAATACTCTACTGGAAGATTAAATAAGTAAAAATCTCAAAGACCTTTGTATAGCCCAGGATTTTCTGAACAGAATCTTGTGCATAAGAAATAACATCAGGAAGCAACAAATGGGATCTCATCAAATTAAAAAGTTTCTGCACAACAAAGAAAAAAAATCAGTGAAGAATAGAGGCAACCTACAAAATGAGAAAATCATCTCTAACAGAGAACTTATATCTACAAAATATAATGATCTCAAAACAATATCCCCCCCAAATAAAAGACCCAATCAAAAAATGGAAAACTGAATTAATAGGCAATTTTCAGAAGTAGAAATGACTGTGAAAAATGTCTTCAAAATCTCTGGCCCATAAAGTAATTCACATTAAAATAAAACTGAGTTTCCATCACACTCCAGACAGAATGTCACTCAACAAGAAATCAAATTATAAAAAATGCAGGCAAGGTTTACAGGGTAAAATGAAATCTTGTTCACTGTTGGGGGGAACGTAAACTAGTGGACCCATTATGGAAATCAGTAAGAAGTCTCTCCAAAAATCTAAAAATAAGTGCAACAATGAGATGGTTACATATGTGTGACTTATTTAGTTAACTGAGAAGTATATTTTCAATGCTCATCCATTTAAGAGTGAAAATGTATTGTTTGTGTGACGAACTGAAAGAAAATCTATGTATATAAAAAATTAGTTAAGATAGTTAAAGAAGAATTTTGAGTGAAAAGTAGTTTTCACAGGGTCGTCTTCAGATTTCATTTTTAATGCAAAATATTTATTTGAAAATAATAGAGCAATCATAACAAAAATAAGATAGTCATGTAGCTGGTTTCTCTTGATTCATTGATGTGAAAATTTTGTGCTGATAATTTTCTGAAAAATATTTCATGTCTATATCTTATACCCTAAACAACTGCTATGACTATAACAATATACAATGTGCCGATTATTGTTACTCTCCTATTGGCTTGGTGTGAAATTGTTTTATTTTAATTTCTTACTTTTCTTCTGTTTAAAATAAAAATTAAAAAAAAAGTTTAGTCTGAAAAAAAAATTTAAAAATGTAGCCTAGCCTGGTGGAGTATGCCTATAATCCCAGCACTCAGGAGACTCAGGTAAGAGGATTGCTGGGGGTTCATAATCAGTCTGGGTTACACAATTTCAAAACTGCCAGCCTGAACTACATAGGGAGGCCTGCCCCCCACAAAAAAAGTCTGAAGATAGAAATGTGGTTCAAGCCAGCTATTCTTCTAGGCATTTTCCCATAAGAGTTAAAGACAACATACTAGAGTGATATATACATACTCATTTTATAGCAACACGATTCATAATAGGTAAATATTGGAAGCAGTGTATCAGTCCATCAACAGGTGAATGGATAAAAAAAGTGATGTTAATGGAGTACAGCTCTGTCATAAAGCATAAATTTGAGTCATTTATGGGAAAATGAATGCATTTTGTGACTATAAAGTTTAAGTGAAATAAAACAGACACACAAGCTTAAATATCATACGGTTTCTCTTATCTTAGATAAACAAAATATAAGAAGCAATATAAAAGAACAATAAAAGGATATAAGGAGGCAGATCTTTTGAAAATGGGAAGGGGGTCAAGATATGGAGGGACAGGAGAAGTAAGGGAGTGCTAGCGATGAAAAAAATTGAAATGTGTTATCTATATGTACCAACTCCCCTCAAAGAATGTTATTACATACCGTAAACACGTATTAATCAAAAGTGAAAATTGAATAACAAAAAAAGAAAGAATGTACTCCAAGCCTCCTCACACCTCAAATGAATGCGTTTGACAGTGTTTCTCCTCTTTCTATTTTATGAAAGAAATTCTTTCCTATAGGTCTGTTAAATTTAGTGGTGAATTCACTGGCTTCTGTGTTTTTATTAGCCAGTAGAAATTTTATGTCAGCCTCTATTTACTGTCTGTTATTGCTGTGTTCAGAGTTTTTATATCTCGTTGGTTCAGTTTTGTTAATTCTTATGAGTTTAGTAATTTATTTATTTCTTCTACATTCTCTCACTTATTGGACTATAAATTTTAAAGTAGCTCTTCATAGGCCTCTAGATTTTGATAGTCTTTTGTAATTTTACTTTTTCATTTCAAATAGTATTAATAAGACTTTTATTTCCTTTGTTAAGTTGGGCTAGGTTTTATGAATCTTGTTTATTTTTTCATGGAGCTAAATTTTTGATTCATTAATCATTTGTACTGATTTTGTGGCCTCAATTTCATTAATTTTTGCTCTGGTCTTTATAGTTTTCTTCATTGTACACATTTTGAATTTGAACTGATCTTATTTTTTTAGGATCATGTGATGCATCATTAGGTTATTTATTTGGGATTTCTCTGATTTTCTTTTTAAAATTCGTAGCTATAATCATCTTTCTCAGAACTGCTTTCATTGTGTCCCAGTGGTTTTGTTGTTTTGTGCTTCCTTTGTCATTTGACTCTTGGAACTTTTAAAATATCTTCCCTTATTTCTTCTGTGACTCATTCACTATTCAAAACGTATTCTTTAGTTTTGACATATTTCCATAACTTCTATGGTTTCTTGGGGGCTGGTTTCGAGTTTCATTTTTGAAGGGCTGATGTTATGGAAGCAATTATTTCCATATGTTTTACATATTCTAGGATGTTTTATGGCTTAACATGTGGTCTATTTTGGAGATAGTTCCACATGCTGTAGATAAAAATGTGTATTATGTTGTTGTTGGAGGAAACATTCTAGATATTTGCTAATTCCATTTTTTAGATGGTGTTGTTCAACTGATATTTCTTGAATTTTTTTATGTTTGACCTGTTTAATTATTAGTGTGGTATTATATATATATATATATATATAATATTTTATGTGCAATAATTTTGTTTTATGAAGTTGGTTGCAATGTCATTTCATGCATACATATTTAAATTAGCATCTCTTCCTGTTGAATTTTTCAATTTACTAGTGCATAGTGAACTTATTTGTCTCTTCTGTTCAGCTTGTCCGAAAATAAGATCATTACTGTTGCTTGCTTTCATGCTCTGATTGATTCTTTCACCTTCAGTTTTTTTTTCATTGTTGTTTTTTGTTTTTTCTGCTTTGTACATGAAGTGTCTCTTGCTGACCACACATGACTTTTTTTAAAGAGAATAAAACAAAACAGAACAAAGCAAGCACATCATAGCGAAACAATGCAAGCAACATGGGATTTCAAAACAAAACAACAGCAAGATTGTGTTTTTTGATTGGGTACTTAAGAACATTGGCATTGAATATTATTATTCTAGGATATTTCCTGAATCATTTCATTGTATTGTTTTCTCAGTAGTGATTCCTTTATGTTTTACATTCATTTAACTACTCTCCCAGTTAAAAAAATTCCTTCCTTTGGGCTCTCTGGTGATGGTGGTCTCACTGTCTCTGTTTAGCATTTTTTTTAAGTACTTAGTGTAATTCTGGCTTGGTTGTCATGAATTTTTTTTAGGTTATTGTTGTTGTGAAATGTTTTCACTTACCCATCCATTTTGAAGGATAATTTTGTCAGATATGGTAATCTGGGTTGGTCATATGGCTTGAAAAGGCTTTACCCAAATTTCTCCTTAAGTTTTGTGTTGAGAAAATTACTGTTTCTCTGACACAATTATCATTATAGTTTATTTGATGTCCTCTCTAACAGTTTTTGTATTCCTTTTGTACCGAATTACTTGGATTTCAACTGTAATGTGCTGTGGAGAGGTTCTTTTCTATTCTTGGCTGTTCGAGGTTCCATATGCCTCATTTACCTGTATATTAAGTAGTTTCCTTAGATTTAGAAAATTTTGTGATGTGATTTTGATTAATAAAATTTTATACATTTGGTGTCATCTTATAACATTTCCCTTAGTCCTATAGTTCTTGGATTTATTTTCAGACATCTAGTAGCTTACATGTGTTCTTATTTTTTTATCTACTAAATGAAATTTGTCTTTATTCTGACAGTCTCCCTTCATAGGTTGTTCCTGTAGGCAAAGTATAAAATTACTTACTGATGCTTTACAGCTTAAACTCTCTACTTAACCATCCTTGAAATTTTGGACTTTTACTCATAGTAATTAATTACCCCCCTATGCCAGCCTTTTTAAAAAATTATTTGATCCTATATCAACATATGGCGTTTAGGAGATTCTTACTTGGAAATTTACTTTTCCCTCAAATTTTAAATTAATTGACACACACATAACTAGCGTAGCAATTTTATGATCTATTAATATCTTTATTGGGGCATTGCATAGATTTGCAGCCACAACAAATTGGACAACTCCAGGAAAGAAAAACAGGAAAATAACCTTGGATATGTAACCATTGGTTTCAATAGTATATCACCACTAGGTTGAAACAGACCCACCAAATCTAAGCCACTCTATTTCAAGGAACAGTTTGTGTGTTAAACTTACTACATAGAAGAAGATGAGAGAATACACTTTATGGGACAGGTATACAGCATTTATATAATGAGGCCCTAGAGGGAGAGTGCAATCTCGGCAGGGTATATTTCAAATCAACAATTTACCTATAGGAAAAGTAACTTCTATACATCCCCTTATGTCTGTCACAAGAAAGAAGATGGAAACAAGATAGATACTTGAAATGCTCTTCCTACACTACTGAAAACAAGAGTAGAAATGTTTTTCCTTTACATGGAAACATAAAGAGGAAATAATAAATTAAAATGTAAATAATATGCTATTTAATCTATTCTCATTTATAAGTAAAAGAGCTGAGGAGACCACACAAAGGAAAGAGCAACAAATACATAAAAACATCAAGAACTAAGAAAAACAGTTAACTAGTGTCAAAATCTGGTAGGAATTTCACTTAAGTGAAATATGAGGAAACTTTGTCATGATGAAGAGGGTAACAGCTACTTTTTAAATGTATTCTTCCTAGCTCATAGGAAAGAGAATCTGCTAGGAAAATAGGCAGCATTTGAGCATGGCATGGAAAAGTTTCTTTTAATTAATTAATTGCATTTATTGGTATATTTTATTTACTTTTCTAAATTAATTGTTTATTGGTGCATTTTAGATACACGTAATGATCACATTCATCATAGGGAATTTGTAACTGCACATCATATATCTTGACTTATTTTTTCCCATTCCCCTCTCCTCGCTCAACCCCTCTTCCCCCTCCTTATTTACAGAATATTCATTTCCAGTTTTTTCTTCTTTTCCCTTCCTGCCTCTTCCCCTTTTTCCTCCTTAGTTTCCCTTCACATTTGAACATTTTCTTCTTATTTCACAATATCTGTTAAAGTTTGGCCCTTCTTTACACTTTAGATTTCTCACACCAGAGAAACAATGTGATATTTATGCATGTGTATCCAATTTATTTCACTTAGGAGTATGGTCTCATGGTGCATCCATTTACCTAAAAATGTCTCAAATTTATCCTTCTAAATGGTCAATTTTTACTCTGTCATATATGGAAAAAAAAACACATCTTCTTTATCCATTCATCGGTTGATGAGCACTTGGGCTGTTTATAAGACTGAAGAAAGAGCTTCTAGAGGATTTCAGGTTATTTTTTTCCTTTTTCAAATACATTGTTTTTATAAAATCTTATCCTGTATTCTGGTTCTGTATTTCCTCCAAACATGGCAATTATTAGACATGGAAATGGATATGAATGCCACTATTTCTGTTATAAATTGAGGACTAATTATTATCTTTCTGTTACAACATGAAGGTATTTCCTTGAAGCATCTATGAAGTTTTTAGAGAAATCTATGACACTCTTGCTCCCTACAATGGTAACAACCAAAACATTAGGGGAAATAAGGTGAATCCATTCATGATATCTTTAATACATATCTTATTCTCTGATAGCATTTTACATATTTAAGGATAAACAAAATTTTTTTCTAAAAGCAATTGGTTCATATGGCTTGTTGAAAAAAATTTAACTCCAGCAGAAAAGAGAAGAAAACATTTTTTATTAACCAGTTATTCATTGTTGCTCCCCAGCCTTCCTGGTTCAACCAATAAGGAATGATTATTGCTTTTTGTATCTGCCCTCTTTTATTTTGCTTTTCTTCTCCATGTGGTGATTTTGACCATAAATGCCACCAGAGTTCCAGGAAGTAATATATTCCCAAATTCCATGAATGACAGAAAGCATAAAATACAGAAACACACAATACCTCTGTTCAGTATCCTTCCTTTTTCATTCTATAATTAGAATGGGAACTATTACTTCTATTTCAGGAAAATTAAAGTTTTACCCTCATGCTGTGAGTAGTGATATATGATTGTAATTCTATCTGCTGTATTCTGAAACTGAGGATATGACTTTCTGCAGGTTGACACTGGAGGATCAGACTTTGAAGGCAAGTCTGGGCAAATTAGGAAGACACTGTCTCAAAGTACAAAGTAAAAAGGCTGGCAATGTAGCACGGTACTAAAACACTTGCCTAGTATGATTGATGTCCTGGGGTCAATGACTTGTGTCCCTTCCACCAAAAATAATTTTTATCTACAATCTCTGAGAATACCATAGAAGACTTGAATTAATAAATAGAATTCTTCCTAATTACGTATGCAACAAAATTCCAAATTTTTTCTAATTATGTATGCAAAAGATTCTGCAGTATAAAAGAAGTTCATATATGTTACAATTCTGAAGAATATTATTCTGAAGGAATTTCAACAAGAAGTAGAGATATTAGAATAAAACCATCTGTTTGATATATTTAATAATTTTCAAGAACTGTTGATTATTTCAATTTTATATAAATCTTACACAAATCAAAATAAAGTAAAAATAAAATGAATGAGTTAAATTGGGATTAATTGAGAAGTAGGTAGAAAGTAGTGTTGCCTATTTCCATAAAACAATGGAAAGTTTGAAAGCATTAAATTCTGAATTACAAATGTAAACAGAAATAAGCAGTTATATTGGAAGCCAACTGAAACAACTGTTTTTTTTAAGTTTTTTTTTAAAGAAAAAAGGCACAGAAAAGAAAGACAAAAAGCAAAAGAGACAAACAAATGACAACAACAAATCCAGTACAATAACATTGTAGGTTTACAAAACAAAATGATAGGAATTTGAAAATGGTTCCAATATTGCATATCATTACCTTCAAAAGGGTTTGAAACAACCATTTTAAGAAAATCAAAAGACATGATAATGTTGTAAATACTTACTGTAAAAGACAAAAAGGGGGGATATCAAAATTATGAAATAAATAGTACTTTAAAAGGAGCCAGTTAAGTGGAACAGAAAAAACAATCAAAAGTACACTTAAAAATTTGTTCAAAATCACAATAATCTAGCCTGTGTATTGAGGACTATCAGTAAATAGCAATAACATGTAGCAAAAGAAAAAAAAGTTAAATCAAAGAACCTCTTGAAAATTTCAGTTAAGGAAAAGCATCCTTTAAATTTAAATAGGAAAATATATTTCCTTAGAAAGGAGCAGAAATAAGTTGGCTTCATGGTTCTTTAGAACAATAGACATGAGAAAACAATTTTGTGACTCGCAAACTCCGTATGTCTCCAAGTTGTTATTTATGGTGGACAGCAGCAGAAAAAGTCTCAGAAATAAAGGGCTCAGAAAGAATAGTATCCATACAAACAAATGTTTGGCAACATGACCTGTGCCAAAGTGATGTACAAAATAAGCAAGTGGTGATTAGCAGGAGACAGGAAAATCAGTTGAAGATAAAAGTAAATCTAAATAATTATAATAAAATATGCAAATAGTAAAATAAAATTTTAAAAGCAAATATGTATAATTCTAAAAGACAACCAAAATAGAATCAGAGATCAATATATGTGTATAGTCAATCCACCATATTTGTGAATCATATATTTTTAAATTGCCTACTTGCTCAAATTTATGCAAAACCCTAAAATCAATACTTGTGCTACACTTTATGCAGAGAGCAGCCAAAATTTGAGTCACCTGAAGCATTTGTGCCTAGCTGGCATGGAATTTGGCTTCTTGTTTCAGCCCTCATACTGTAAACCATGTTTGTCTTGTAGAAAATATAGTGCTGTATTTTTCATTCCTGTTGTTATATGATGTGCAACGTGACCCTGTGGGAAAAATACAATTTCTCAACTCATTAATGTCACTTTTGGCCATGTAACCAGTTTGATCAATAACATGTGAGAGATTGTGATTTTGTATAATACTTCCCAGGGAAAGATGGAAATGTATTTGTGAATTTCACCAGACCTTCTGTTTATTTAGGTCTAATGAGGTAATCCCAAAAGCTCTCTCAGCTGAGATTCCAGGATGGTGAAGACCTCAGAGTGGAGTCATAGAACTGCAGTCAATGGGTAAGTTGGTGGAAGGTAAAAAAAAAATTAAAATTATTAAAATATATTATTATAACAATTGTTAAAATTTTAATTATTTTATTAGAACATACTAAACAATTATTATATAGGTTTTACTACAGTTTGATAAATCATTTAACACTGTGAAAATTATTAACATAGCATAGTAACAGGCAAAATAAGAAAACAAATACATGCTCATAGAAACTGACCATAAAGATAATTTGGTAAAATTCAAATTCCATTCAACATAAAAGGCTCAATAAACTTAGATTGAAATATACATACAGAATGTAATAAGCATAGAAGTGAACAATTATAAAAAATATAAAAGTGACAGATCATTTATAGAAAATGCACCTACAGTAATCAGTTTAATTCCCATATAACAATGACATAATTTGTTCTTGTTGTGAAACAAAGTATACCACTCACAATATCAGCAAGAATGCGAATTCCTTAGGTCAAAATACACATAGGTGGGAATATCTTAAAAGCTATATTTATTATTGCTGGAGTCAGGTTTTGCAAGGGAAATGATTTAATATGGGACACAATTTATAGATTATTTTATAGTAGTCACCCAAAGAGTCAAATGCAAAAGAGTACAGGAAACCTGTCCACACATGGCCTGGGCCCCATGGCAATGTCCTGCGTGAGTCCAGCTGAAGACCTAGAGCTCATGACAATGTCCCCCATGAGTCCCACTGGAGGCCTGGAACCCACGACAATGACTCATGCAAGTCTGTATCAAGGATTTGTGCTTGGAAGGACCAAAGATCAGTGGTATAAGCTAGAAAGTCTGTGCCAATGGGATGAAGGATCTGTGCCAGCAGGCTGAGGGATCTGCACTGGAGATAGGAAATGATGCTCAAAGTAAGGACCAGAGCTCCCCTGTAAAGTACCATAGTCATCTTCAGCAACAGTGAGGTACTGAGCTCCCCTGATGGTGAGAACAGCCAAGTTCATATCAGGAAAGCCAGTGTGACAAGCTTCTCCAGGAGAACCAACAGCATTACCACTAGTTGTCCATCCACCACAGGTATCAAATATGTTATAGTCATATACAAATATATCAAAATGAATCCCACTATTCTGTATAACAAATATACAGTAAAACAATTATATAGATTCCTTTTTCAGATTATAACTAACCAATTTTAAAATGTAAAGAAGTACTATAATTAAGAACTAAACTGCAATGGGCATGCAATTGTGGTGTTTTTATCAACAAACCTCTATATCTAAAGAATAACATTTTATATTAAATCAAGGCTCTGCTTGATTAATCCTTTCACAAGTCAATGACTCTTTCTTCAAAAATGCAATTGCTCTTACTTTTTCTAACATTGCTTTATAAATAATTAGGATAGTTACATCCTTAAAAATAAGGGTTTCTGCTGCACTGAGGAGCACAGTCACCTTAAAGATCTGTCCTATGACAAGGGATTTGCATAGTCTAATCTAAAACTCACCATACCTCAGTAACAAATAGTGTCTCTATTTAAATGATAAAGATACACATGCTCTCTTTTCTAGATTTGTGTGTCTACTTGTGAAATACATTCTTTCAATAGATTACATTAGCAGATGGAATATTTATATATATCATGAATGAAAGACTAAGAGAAATTTTATTATTGGGTTAGTCAGTCTTTTGTTACTGTGACATAAATAAACTTTAAAGAGGGAAAGTTTCATTTTGGCTGCTGGTTTCAGTTCATGGGCACTTGGTCCCGTTGCCTTTGGGCAAGGCAGTACATCATGGCAATGAACATGTGATGAGGCAAAGTCACTTATCTCATGATGACCTGGAGGCAAAAAGAAAGGAAAGAGAGAGAGAGAGAGGGAGAGAGAGAGAGAGAGAGAATCTCAATATCCCCTTCAAGGAAACACCTTCTAGTGACCTGACTTCCTTCTTTTGCTAGGCGCAACCACCTTTCGACAGTGCCACAGACTGGAGAAAGAGCCGTGTGCATATAGGCTTTTGGAAGGTTTCCCAGATCCAAATTACAGCATTTATGTCACATAACACAATAAGTGGGTAAAATTTTGGACTTATGCATCAGTAAATAGTTATTATTTACATAACTTCATTAATTTATTTTAAAAATTTGTTTAATAAATCATAATACATGTTGAGATTACTCTTAAGTATTGTCATTTGCATATCCAAGAATATATTGGATGTTTTAATCAGGGTTCTCCAGAGGGGGAAAAATATGTAAAATTTTTCTCATACTCTATATGCAAATTCAAATATGGAATATGGAACCTATTAAATTCCTATTTATTCTGATATAATAAACACATACTGAGAGAGAAGAGAGAGGAGATAGAGAAAAGAACAAGACAAGTATTAGCAATGTAAAATTTTTCTATTTCAGTTGCCTGTTAATGGATTGCACCTTTTTTCATTTCTGTTTTGATTTGTAACTGAAGGCAAAACCTTTCTGTTAGAACTACTTCAAAAAATTTCCAACCCTCCTTACACTATTGTAATGCTATTTCATATGAAATGAGAGCTATGGTACATGTACCATTAAGTGTGCACCACTAGGGCATAATATTTACTTTCAGTGTGTAACCCTTGTAGTGAGCCACTCTGATTTAGCTTTAAAATGTTTACACATCGGTCATTCCGTTAGATTTGGAGTCTACAAGGCATATCCTATTTGTCTGTGTGTCCTTGGGACTTAATATAACAAAACAGAAAAGATACCAATTTGACTGGGAGAAGGGCAATGACTACAAGAAAGAAGCTGCGTCTGCAAGTCCTTCAACAAATTTCTGTAACTTTGAACAATTTAACTGTAGGCTCTAGCCTCCCTTACTTCACCTACTGAAATGAGGTCAAGTTACTAGATAATGTCCATATTCATTCTTTTAAAAATATCCTGTATTACCAGACTCTACAGGTGTTCTAAAACTACTCCATGGATAAATTACTACTTCAATCTTCATATGTATTAGACTAAGCGATTGTCTGGAAATTATCCTCAATTGACCTTAAGTTTACAACTTCACTTATGAGCAGAATGTCATGCATACCCAGAAATATATACTGTTTTCTAATGTCTTGAGATGACAACTGTTATTTGAATTCCTTAAATTGTCAAAGAGTTGAAGAACAGACAGGCCCTTCATTCATAACGTGTGTATGTAGCTATAGCAGATGTAAAATTGAGTTCAGAAATGCTAAAAGAAAAGAACTTATAGAGGACTGCACATGATGCCTTAATTTTAAAGGAAGATTCACACAAAACACGTAGTTAAGAAGAATAATAACTCCCATTTCTTATTTGGCCTGGATCATTTTCACGTAACATTTCTATTATCAATTGGCAAAATCATTGGAGGTAACAAAGTTGTCCCGTCAGCCAAACACTAGATATTTCAAGTAAATTACCCTAGCTAGGCATAGTGGCACATGCCTGTAATCCCAGCACTTGAGAAGATGAGAGAGGAGGATCAACTGTGAGTTCAAGGCCAACCTGCAAGACTCTATCTCAAAAACCAAACCAAACCAAACCAAACCAAACCGAACCAAACCAAACCAAACAAAACAAAAAGAATTACTTAAGTAAGTTGACGTAAGTGGGTGATTTTTCCTATCTAATCCTTTGAACATTATCCTTGAATATTGAAACATAATGTATTTGGGTCTTATGATCTTGGGTACTTGAGCAAAAAGGGACAAAAATTCTTTTCAATTATAACCATGCCTATTTTGACTGAATATAATGTAGAAAAAATCTTGTTTGATGAAGTAGATCCTTTGTTCTAGAAAGCTTCATTCATCACTTGTACTCTTGTCAAATAAAGTATACTTTCCTTCTAAGACTCACTATATTAAACTTAGTATCAGCATTTTCATAACTAATTCCATATTTTAGGATTTATATGAATTTGAGAAACGTAGATGTTGAATTTTCAACACAATCTTAGTATCTTAATCTCAACATGTAGATGTTTTTATTTCATACAAAATAGAAAGGAATACAAAAATAATTTATAGCCTTTGTGTACAAGCAGTGAGCAGGATTTGCTTTTGTGTATGTTAGCTAAATGATAAAAAAATTCTCATAACTATCTTAATATCCACAGAGCTTATATTCAGAACATACAGTTTAGAACTTTACATGGTTCTTTCTTTCCCCCATTTCTGTACTTTATCCCTAATTTTACCAAAACAAGTGGCATCATACATTGTTATCAATAAGCCAATGCAGAAAAATTTCTGCATAAAATTACCCCAAACTCAGTGACTGAAAAACTTAACTATATTGATCTTACACATTTTGTATCAACTGTGAATTGACTGATCTCATGTGGGCTCACTAGATACTACCTCAAGCTTTCAATGGGCTAAGTTTAACTCCAAATAATGGCTTAGAGTCATCTGCTTTATGTGACTTTTAACCTTTGTCAATGACTATCAGGGTCTAATATTTTATTCCATTTTTAAACTAATTAATCATTAGCCAGAGTTCCACAGATGCTGGTGGGAGGCAAAAGACTTCTTGGTCAGTGACAAAGGACTTATTATTACTGCTATTAGTATTTTATTTTGTTGATTAATGCTAACACCAGAAAAAAACAGCATGAGATTCATGTTTTCTTGTTTCTCTTGTGCCTTACACTTCATCAGGCTTATTTGGAGACAGACCAAGATGGTTTCTGTGCAATTAGTGAGTATGTGTTGCAGTTGCGGAACCCTTAAGTTTGAGAATCCCCATGTTTTACAATCTGTCCAAACATTGCTATAGATTGGCAAATTCACTTTTTCCTGGCTAGGAACCTGCCTTCTGCCTCAGAGTGAAATGAAATTTCTGACTTCCAGGATTGTTTTCTCTACAAACATCTAGGCATTGATATTCCAGAACAAAGCTATCAGTGACTTTACTCAGAATAAATTGTAGGAGCCATGAAGAATTCTCTCTACTTGTTCTCCTTGGATTGAATGTCTGCACACGGTATGCTTTTCTTATAGTGAATTATGTCTACTAGCATTCCATGCAGCTAATTAGTATAACTAAACCCAAAGCCAGTGAGTCAGGTAAGTATATGTTACTGAGGGTGAAAAAGGGATAAAAATGGGTATTTGCTGAACAATAATTAATCTATCACTCAAAGAATATTGAAATTGCTTACTTCTCCTTTATATTAATGGTAATCACAGCTAAAAACTATGGACTAAGCTGTATTTTCGATTCACTGCCAAATTATTTTGGTAGTTTAATTTCATGTAGACTTTTAGAGTATCAATTTGTGCTATATATATGCACACAAAATACAAACATATACACATACAAACAGATAAATGTATATGCTTATGTGTATACATATATGTATATATTTAAGTGACTACTACTCTAATTGCAGTATGGTAGTAAAAAGGCAGTACAAGAGTGTTGTCCCTGTAGCTAGACTAAGACTATTCTAATCCAAAGGCTACTATGTAAATGGGTCTATTATTCAATCTTTATACACTGTAATCCTCTCACAGTAACAGAAAGTTAAATTTATTACCTACCTTATGTAGTTGCTATGAGCATCATTTGAGTTGTTATTTTGCAAGTAGTTAGAACAATGCTGGCACGTATCAATTGCCAAGAATTTGAGGTATTGTTATCATCCAGTATTGTTTGGAAAATTGCGTGTATTTATTCTAATGGCAATAATAATGTATGAGATTTTAGCAAGACCATTTTACATATAAAGCTACCAGATATGAAATTATTTACACTTAACTAATACCTCTTCCTACTGCAAATGAATTATTGCTTAAATTAGACTAGGACTATCATATCTATACCATGTTCAAAGACAAAACTGAGACATTTATAAGGTAGAGAAACAAGCTCCCAAATCTTTGCAAATATTTATAAAAATTTTAAGATATTCTTAGAAAATCATGAGATACTTTTCCCTCTACAGGGGCAAGATGCTAGTGATAATAATAAAACTAATAATCATAATTAAAATAATAATACCACCTTTTAAAAGTAACCAAAAGCAACACTGAACTTCTGAGATCTTAATGTGAATCTCTTTTGGAATTGTGAAATATGTGTGTAGATAGTCATTCAGAGTTCTTCTCTGTAATTTGGGCTTCTGTGATTCTCAAAATGCTTTAATATAGATTCTAACTTTCACAGTAATGTGACCATCAAGGCAACAGTTGTTTCTAATTCAGTGTATTGCACCGATTTTAGCTCTAGCTGTCCAAATGAATGTGCAAGTAAGTTCCTCAAAGGAAGTGTCCATCAAAATTTCAAATTATGAGAACTGAGTAGGGACTATTATCAGATGGCTTAGTTCTAATATGTGTCACCGTGTTTTCTCTTACTCCTGTATATGGCTTACAACTGTCCCTCTAAGATTGCTGTACTCTTTCTATTGACCTTCATATATCCTACTTCTCACCACATTTAATTTTTGTTTTAAATTTTCAATTTTTGAAGACGTTTTTGGTCCCAGGAATTGAACTCACAACCTTGTGCTTGCCAGGCAGGCACTGTGCCATTAAGCTATATCCCTGGCCTAAAATTTTAATTTTTATTAGTATATATTTGCAGTACATAATGATTACATTTATTGTAGGGAATTGGTACACGTGCATAGGACAACTCAGTTGTCTCTCCTTCCCACTACCCCACTTTTTATTTTGCCAATATTAGATTCATTTATTTATCTTATAAATTCTTATAAGGTTACATTTCTGTGAATCATTTTAAATGCTAGTTTCATGTCCTTAGGGTCTCTTATGTATCACTCATACAATTATTGTTTAAAATGGTAAGGGATCTCCCTTGGCAGAATTGTGTTGATCAGAACAGGAAGGAGCATTTATTACTTCATTTTATAGCCAAACCTTTTCACGATGAAAGACAGAGATGAAATCTGTAGCAACTAATTATTTTTACTCTAAAATTAATTATTTTTATAGAGGTAAACATTACATTAAAAACTTCTTAATGTATTTTGGTATTTTACATTGCCTCTTAATTATAACACACTTTCTCTCAAGAATTCTATTTTACAAATCTTTCCATCACACCTTCATTTTATTTTATGTTTTGTCAATAAAAGTAATTTCATCCAATGTGTTTTGATGTAATTTAACTTTCTAATACTAATTTTTATCATAGTTCTTTTGATTACATTTATTTTTCTATTTTATTAAGCATAAGTGTATAAATTTTTCTTTCCTTTTTAAATTGTGGTTTTATAACTTACTCGGTAGGCTACAGATACTATTTTTTTTCCTTTCTTTTCTTAAAAACATGAATGATATGTTTAGAGAGATCTAATATACTCTTATAAGTAGTGTTCACTAAGAGACCAATAATTTATTGCATTTTTGCCCCATTATATAATTAAAAGCTTTTGTTGAATGTATCTACTAACTAGTGTATGATAGATATCTCTTTACTTTCATTTTCTTATTTGGGTTATTGAGTCATTTGAGGAAAGGTAAGACATGCTTTTCCTCTTATAGTCATGTTTTTCCCACTTTTTAGTTGCTGATCGATATTTTCTTTATATATTTTGGATTATATTTTGCGTTTTATAGTTTTGAACATATCTATTCTTATGTGTTACTTGTAGGAAATTTTTTTATCACAGAGACATTGTATATTTTGATCCAGCTGAATTTGCAAAAGTTGCTTTGTAGCTTTTGCTTTTTAATTTTTTTTTAAAGTTATGCATATTAGGGCTGGGGATTTAGATCGGTGGCATAAGTGCCTGCCTAGCAAGAGTGAGGTTGTGAGTTCTAGCCCTGGTACCAAAAAAAAAAAAAAAAGGTATGCATATTAATATAGTTACAGAGCCCAGCGTGGTGGCACATGCTTGTAATCCCTGCAGGTGGGAGGCTGAGGTAGGAGGATTCCTGTAAGTTTAAGGCAAACCTGGGCTGCATAGTGACACTCTGTCTCAAAAACAAAAAAACAAAAAGAAAAACAAAAGCAGACACAGTTACATTTATCCATCTTTACTTTGTGATTGTGTTATGTTTATTTAGGAAATTTTTTTCCAATTCTAAAGTGATAAAGTTGCTTCAACTTTTAAAAATAATAGTTTTAATATTTTTATCATTTAGTTCATTATTCTGTGTAAAATTTATGGAAAGTCAGTTATCTTAGTGTAATTGATTGACTAGATCACCTTTCCCCTTAATTGTACTTTCCACTACAACCAGGTTCCCGGACATGCTTGCTTCTATTTCTTATTGTGTTTTATTGATTCATTTTTCTCTTTTACCTGTTTTGATTAATATTGGATATTTAATATGGTAGTGCCTGCCTCCTTGATCTTCTTTAAAGTAGTCTCTTTTAGAGTCTTATGTTCTTGATCATAATCATTGAATAAATTTAGTTTTTCAAAATATAACTCTTGATGTTTTATTGAAATTGTATTACATTTAAAGATTAATTTGAAGGAGAACTGACAGTTCAAAATATTGTGGTGGTCTCTTCTTATTCATCTTCTAATTCTGATAAAAACTTTTATTTCATGTAGCCCTATCTTTCCTCTGGAATTTAGGGAATGATGTAGAAAAACCTACATTTTTACCTTGGAACTAGATTTCTGAAAATATAGAAGCAATTGTATTCTGTCATTGGTAAAACTATGCTGCAAAGCAAGATGTCATGGTTTGTGGATGTGAATTTGAGTCATGAACAATTGCATACTTTATCTGTAATCCTCTTTAAATGTAATTGACTTCATGGTGGGAGATATAGCTTTGAGCCACAGCAGCTGACCGGCAAGTATAAGATGCTGAGTTAGATTCCTGGTATCAATCAATCAATCAAATTGGCTTCAGTCAGGTCTTATGTCACAAAGGCAGTTCAAAAAATTTACAAGTGTACTTTTGACTCATGACTTTCCAGACAGTATCCCATAATCTGATGTTGAAACAGTAGTATCCAAAACCTACAATTTCATAAATCCTAATTTAATGACAGATTATGATATTTTAGCTACAGGACCTTTTTTTCCCCTATAGTACATATATCTATGGATAGATTAAATGTTGATACTTATTCAAAATCTTAGCGTGTAACTTGGCAAATGAAGAAAAGAGATAAATCGGGAAAATTGGTAAGATGAAGAAAGATTAAGACATTTCCACTTAGAAAAGGCTGCTTGAATGGGACAAGTATGGAATTGAGAAAGGAACGGTATATAATTTAGAGGAAGAACACTATGCCAGATTTGTTGTCCTGGTGCTCAATATTAATGGCTCATGTGCAGAGAGTGCTTGAAAAGTGTGGGAGACAACATTAGTGGGTTCCCTTGAACACAGAACAATTGCTGCAACTTTGATTATATCGAGACTTATTTCCTTATGTTGATATATACAGAGTTGACTATGGTATTTCCTTCTCTCTTCAGTTGGCTTTATGCATTGCAAATAAGGCTAGCTGAGGTACTGGTATGTAATCTCTAAAGCCATCAGGCAGTGTCCTATTTCCTCCCATAGTGATCTCTGTAAAATATATAGGCACAGTGGGATGGTACAGCTAGTCAGCTCCAGGAATGTCGACTGGGTATGAGCCTCGAGAAAGAGGCTATGAGTCCCCAGGGCATAAAAGTTTACATAGCAGAAGCAGGTACTGGTATGTAGTCTTTAAAGCCATCAGACAGTGTCCTGTTTCCTCCCATAGTGTCCTTTGTAAAATATATAAAGTACAGTGGGATGGCAGAGCCAGTAAGCTCCAGGAATGTCGACTGAGTATGAGCCTCGAGAAAGAGGCTATGAGTCCCCAGGGCATAAAAGTTTACATAGCAGAAGCAGGTACTGGTATGTAGTCTTTAAAGCCATCAGACAGTGTCCTGTTTCCTCCCATAGTGTCCTTTGTAAAATATATAAAGCACAGTGGGATGGCAGAGCCAGTAAGCTCCAGGAATGTTGACTGGGTATGAGCCTCGAGAAAGAGACTGTGCATTCCCAGGGCGTAAAATTTGCATATCAGAAACTGAAGCAGCAGCCTCCTAAAATAATTCAGTTGATACCTTGATTGGGTTATGCAAATTGACCCCCTGTGTATCTTTATCTCTGCATTTTGCAGAGATACCTTTCTCACTACCTTGCCAGCCAGCTCAAGTTACTCACCTAGTTCCCCCATCCTCACTGCCACTCATCTTCAAGCCACCCCCTTGCTTCACTAGTTAATAAATTCTGGGAGAGGCCTAGGATCAAGGCCTTTGTCTGCATGTCCTCACAAGGATTGGACTCAGGACCCCTTGGCTGCCCTTAACCTTCAAGATGTCTTGGAGTCTTTACTCTCGCCCTGGGTTGCATTGCATTGGAGGTGGTAGATTGGAATTAACTTGCTGGGATTCCAATAACGTCTCAGTGGAATTATAACTTCTTGGATTGTGAGGAAGACTAGAAAAAGGATTACAATACTTGGATTATCGTACTCAGTATTTGGGATTACAATAGGAAAGGAAAGATGGGATGGTAGCAAAAAGAAACTTAGACTCTTTTCATGTTTTGGCATGAATTATACTTAGCCTAGTCTTCTATCATACATAAATCTCTGGATCGACATGTGATTGCTATGTACTTGTGTCTTTGGTAAGCATTATGAGGTAAGGTATATGGAGGAAGTCAGTCATAAGTTTAGCCAGAATGAAAGTGGAGAAAAAAGCTCCACAAAAAATTCTCAGTACCTTCTTATAACTCAGAATTTTGAAAATAAAATTTATGCATGGAAAAGCCTGAATGCCACATATTTAGTGTGGCACCTCATACTTAAGATTATGAGTAGGGCATTTATGTGGGTGAAACACTAAATCCACAACATGAATTTGAATGTAAATTGACATGAAGAATTATACTCCTGAAAAAAATGTACTGGGAATTTTAATCTTCACACATCATCAGAATTGGCTTCTAAGGTTGGCACAAAGCACATTTCTGACATTAGGTAAGTATAGAGAAAAAGTATTTACTTTGTCCTTTCAAAGAATGTTTGAACTTTAGTCCCTTAAGGTTGAACTCACAATGAAACTTGTTGGAATTCCTCATTATTGGATTGGAATAAAGAATTTAAAGCCCTGGCAGCAGTTATTCAATTTTGTAATGGTGACATTACCACAGAAGAAAATACTGCCCATTTCCTGAAATTCCATCTATAGCATCATATTATATAACATCCTGTCATTTCAGTTTTGTATTCCTGATGTTGATTTTCATCTCATAAACAATGATTTTCAAAAGCTATGCTCATAGAATCTAATAGTTATTATAAACTTTGCATCATTTTTAATACTTAATTACTTTTGTTTACAAAAGGGATGACAAGAAGACGAAGGAGAAATATTTCCCACTAAAAAGATTTAATTTAATCACTTTTTATGAGTCTCAGTCTAGAAACCACCTTTTTTTAGTTCACAGGTATGGGATTTCTTCTCAGTTTTCTTCCTCTCAGTTTTCATTGACAACTTAGGCCTGAGAGACATAAAATTTCCTCAGAAATGTTGATAAATGAAAACACTTGTAGAATTGTCATGAAGTTTTCCCGAGGGGCTCTTCCATTCCCTTTTTATTACTCTATAGGCAGAGACCTCATGAACACATTTTTCTTATTTCTTTCCAAATCCACACTGAAACTTTGTTTTCATCCATGATTGTAGAAAAGAAGGCTAACTTGATCCTGTCTATCTGATTCTATTTTCTAGGAAAATGGTGAACAGAAGATAAAATGGAGTTCTCTGATGTGGAGAGGCAGCCCTTAGAAATAAAATTTTCTAAGATTTCTTTGTTGTTGTTATGAATTGGATTGTAATTTACTACTCCTCAGGCACTTTGCTATTCTTTAAATATCACAACATTTGAAATTTATTTTTTCCAGTGCAATGCCACATGGTTTTGTAGACATAAGTTAATACAGATTAGTTGAATGTTAATCAAATGATGAAAAAATGATGTTTTTAATTCCCAGATATTGTGCTGAGTACTGAACATACATTAAATAATTTGACTTCACACGGTTCTCTAAGAAGTAAATTATGACTACTCACTGTTAATGACAATTGTGCAAACTGAAGGTCAGCAATGTTATGAAGCTTACCCAAGTCACACAACTGATGAACTTGGGTATATAATTCATGCCTGAGGGATATGATTCCAGAAACTGTGCACTCAACCATGTGTATGTGTTCTTCAGTTCAGAATGACCACATGTGTTCATTTTAGAAAGTGCTGTAAGACTTGTCACACGGTTTGAAAACAAGATGAAGTATTTAGTGAGTAAATGAATTCTACTTTTCAACAGACATACAGTGTGGTTACTCTGTGCTAGGTACTGCTTTCACAAGGAAGACAAACAAACTGAAGCCATGGGTATTGCATCTGTGAAAATTGATGAGAAAATGTAAGTTTCCCAGTCCACTTGATGCATTCACTGGCACATTAGTGAGTAGTATCTATGCATCAATGAGTGTTTTGAATACTGTGAATTGAGGATGCAAGAATTTCTGCTTTAATCATTAATTATCATTGTGATAAGAAACATGTCATATTCATTTGGGTGTCCCTTGCATTGAGCACAAGGCCTTGAAAGTTAGCAACTGATCATTCCTCAAAATTGACTGTTCACACAGAAGGTTAAATATTGTAAGATTTCTCTAATATGAGAAACACATAATATAAATAATTTAAAGAACAAAATAAGAGGACTGTAGGAAACAGGGAGAAATACTGTGGAGATAGAAAGGGCAATGGGCAATTAGTTAAAATAATCAAAATGCAATATATATATAATTTATTATGTATCACAAGTGTGTACTGCATTAATTTAAAAAATAATAACTTCTGGCTCAAAAATAAAAGTTTTGAAATTTTTCAAGAAGAGAAATTATTGTTTGATGACACTGTACTGGATTTAAAAAATTGAATTTCTGATTTTAAAAAAAGAAAGCAATTTATTCTTGTGAGTAATCTATACCAAATCACATTTTCATAATGTACCAAGGAGGTTCTGAGTAATTTTAATGTCAGCTTAGATCAAGAAGGTGGAATTTCAAAGCAGTGCAATAAACAGCACATGCTATATTAGTAAATATGTCCAAATAAGTGTCATTAATTAAAAATACACTATTCTTCATTTTTCAGTGGAAAAAATATAGAAAACTTCATACTCTGCTTTAATTTCTTGGTTTTACCATTTTTAGAGATCTTGCTATACAGAATCTCAGGCTGTATTTCTCTGAAATTCTTATTTATTGAAAGTTATTACTCTTTATTGAGTTAAAAATGTTCCCTTCCTCTAAAGCAAAATAATTTTCCCTTACTTGTTTCCATTTTGTATTTTAGATACTCTGTAAGGCAATACTATTTTGCTGACTGTGTTAATGAAAAAATAGGTCTGTATTCAAACGCCTGGCAAAATTCATGCCAGCCAATGCCAGTAGGGGACAGCATGTCAGAAGTAGGTTGTCAGTGAAGGCTGGTAGGAAAACATAGGCCTAGAAAAAGGCCTGCCTGCTCTATTATCTTCTAGGAAGAGCCAGCATGTTGGAAGCAAAGTAGATATGAGAACACAGTCTCATTTCTTAGGGATATACACTTTTAGGACTGGAGAAACATGGAGAGAAGCACTCATCTAATTCTGTGACATGATTATTATGAGGATCAATCACTAAGGAATTAGAAAAATTTTCCTTACCTTCTTACAGATGTGGAAATTGAAACAGAAGTAGTACTAGAACCTCAGTAGCCTGCAGCTAGCTGGTTGTCTGATTAGTGAAATAATTTATTCTTTAGTTCATTCAATGCACTGACCTTGGTGTATGTGGATAAACTGTCACAGTCCTTGTCCTCAGCATCATACTCTCTGGAAAAGATGAGTTGTATGTGTTGGAGTGAGGAAGCTTCACAGCAAATATTGCAGACTGAGATAAAGTACTGTTATAAACAGTAGTTCTCTTAGCAGGAAGAAGAGGGAGGCCTGAAAGAAGGTAGCATCAGCACACAATAGAAAAGATACTGAAGACCCAAAATTGTCTTCATTTTGTTCTTATTTCTTGAAAAATGATTCTCTTGTGCTCAGAACTAAATGAATGCTGTGACTTAAATTGCCAAGAATCACTGTAAGCGGAAGTATGTACAGAAAAGGCAAAAATATCAAAACAAATTTTGTCCTTATAGAATTACAACTGCAGGTTTCTTCAGATCCTTTGGAACATACTATTTGGAAAGGTTAAAGAAAGTTTGTACTGATGAAATGGGGAAATTTTGTAACAAAACAACATTTCAACATTTATCACACCTTGGATATCTTCTTGCATTATGAAAGTAGTGAACCTAAAATGATAATGATGTGAGGTTGAGATGCAAGCATCTAAAACCTATAACAGCAGATCAGAACACTTTACTCATTTCTCACATGTTTATCTGTAAACTCTGCACAGTTTATCTGTCCAACATGTAATGCAATCTCAGGAAAAATAACTAGATGGACTTGGATAAAAGGAGGCTACAAGCGTGTTCAAATACTGTGTTAATTCTTATCCATTTCTTTATTTTAAAGACAGTAAAATATGGGCCAGGGATTTAGCTTGGCAGCACAAGCACCTGTGTGGCAAGTACAAGGTCAGGAGTTCAATCCCTGGTACCCCCACTAAAAAAAAGGTAGAACAAAACAAAAGAGAACAAAGCAGATCAGAGCAAAACAATGTGAGCAACACAGGATTTCAAAACAAGGCAACAGGAAATCACAATGGCTACCATAATGTCTCTTGTTTTCTTCAAAATAGCTGTCCAACCTTCACACATACCAAAATCAAATAATAGAAAACAGACTAAAGCCATTCAATACAAAGAATAAAAGCATTATTGGACTTCAAAACAAGATGATAGAAAATCAACCATAGCTACCATAATGTCTCGTATTCTTCAAACTAGCTGTTCATACCATCATATATAATAATATCGATCCTTGTAAACTCTTTAGGAGATGTTCTAGGCATGTATAAGCCTATACACATACATATATCCTCTCTGTATGAGAGGGAAAAACAAAACACAAAAAAAAAACAAGAAAAAAAAGAGACAAATAAATAACAATAACAAAGAGGCCAAAACAACAACAATATATGCTTTTAAAACCAAGTGGTAGGAATGTAGCAAAGGTTCTTATTTTGCATAGTTATCTGAAATAGAGTTACTCAGATTACCAGATATAGACATGCAAAATTGATCTAATCTTATGAATGTTAACTGTTTTGTTCCAAGAACTAATAGAATTAGTAGTACAATCATTTTGGCTATCTTAAGTGTACAAATTTATATCTTTTTTCTTTTCCCTTCCTTTTTTCTCCTTTTCCTTATCTGAGTTATTTTTTCCCTTTTGAGCAGTTTCTTACCCTTTTGTAAAATTTATTGAACATTTTGTATCTTATGTACTCTTTCAATTTCTTATAGTAAGGAGACAATATGTGAGTTTTATTTCTTTCACTTATGAGTATGGTCTCAATTTACATCCATTTACCTAAAAAAGCCTCAATGTGATCTTTCTTTACAGCTGAATAGTACTCCATTTTATAAAAATACTGCATCTTTTTTATTCATTCCTGGGTTGATGGGCATTTAGGTTGTTTCCAATATTTGGCTATTACAAATTGTGTCATTATAAACATGGCTGCACATATAGAACACTGTGGTATGTTTTCAATTCTTCTGGGAATATGCCTAGAAGTGGAATAGCTGGGTCAAATGGGACTTACAATCTCAGAGTTTTGTGGAACCTCCAGACTGATTTTGACAAGGGGTCATTAGACAGGCCTTACCATGACTCTAGTGTTACTCGAAGCCTCCCTGAGTGAGGGAGTACACTAGGTGAACCTTCAGACACCCCATGTAGCACTCCAAAGTTCCCTGACTGCTTGAGGTTGCTTGGCAGGACTCTACCAGTTTCTGAGTGGCGTACCAAGGCTGTGCAACTAGATAGAGTACACTGTGCAGGCCTTCTTCTCATGTCACACAGCATACCAAAGCTCCCCAGATACTTGGGGTTGCTGCATGGGGCCTTAACATGTTCCACGCAAGGTGCTGAGGCTGCATGGCTAGGTGAAGTTCACTGTACAAACTTCCAGCTCATGCCACTCAGAGCAGGAGTTTCCCTTACTGCTGAGGGTCACTGGGCAGGGCCCATCCAGGACCTGAGAGACAGACCAAAGGTCCCCGGCTATTTGGGGACACTGGGTTGGGTCCTATCAGGTTCCAAGCGAGGAACTGAGGTTGCACAGCTAAGTGGAGTTCTTACTATCCATTTTTAGCTCAATTATATATTCCCTCCTTCTTAGAACTTATATTAGAATTGATTTCAAGTGTCACTGATTTATTATTTAAACCTGTGCAAATATTTGCCAAATATTTTATGGACTCCACCCTTTCAGACAGGATCTGGCTAACTTGCTTAGGCTCCTCTTGAAATTGCAATATTCTTGCTTCAACCCCTCAAGTAGCTAGGATTATAGGCATGTGTCACTAATACAGGTAGCACAATTGTGACTGAGAGACCACTCCCCCTTCATCCACTGGAATTTGGGCAATACCACAAGGTCATTCATCTTTCCATTGTTTTAAGAAAATCAAAAATATTAACAAAGACATAGAAAATCTATTAAGCTTCAGGCCAGAGTACATGCAAGTTAAATCATGTGGCAAGACCTTTGGTAACCTTTTGTGTACTCAAACTTTGTTAAGTATTAACATGTAGGGACTAAATGTCATGCATGTGATTAAAATATAGTAGATTGTGAAGGAACCTGACTTCCACCATCCTAGGCTTACCAGATGCTACTCTAAACCTCTGTCCACCCCTGCTATGCTTTTGCACCTGCAAAAGATGAACAAACACTGATTAATAAGGCCTGATAAGCGTATCTGCACCATGTAACTCCCATTATCCGATCCTGCTATTGATATCAATCACTACTTCCTATGCCTTCTCAAGCCTCATCTTTAGGAAATCATTACTACCTGAACTGTCTCTTTAGCAGCCACAACTCCCTTTCACTGAATTCTTCCCCTCATGACCCTATAAAAGTCCCCATAACCTGTATTACATTAACCAGTCTGGTCTGAGTACCAGGACAGTCCCTCTCAGGTTAGAAATAAACCTGTGCTGTTGAGTTCTTATCTTTATTTCCTTATTTTTCCCTAACATATAATGGGATTGTCATGCATACTAAGGTGCCCCAGAGATAGCTCAGACCCCTGTCAATCATTCCTTTCAACCTTATTCAGGGAGATCACCTGAGAGATATCCCAGGCAAGATGTACATCTTTTAAAATTTAAAAGCCTGATTTATTTTCACCTTTTTCCTATTCCTTAGCTGTTCTGGTACTACTTTTCTGTTTGGACCACTTTTTAGTTTCTGTTGGCAGAGACCTGCCCTGAGCACATCTTCCAGTTGTCTTCAATAAATGTAGCTTGTTTTTCTTTTACCATTATGTGTACGCTTACAGTTCTTTGCTACCTGTACACAAGGACCTGGAATCTATTTCTCAGATATAATATATGGTATCACCTTGACACCCAGAAAATGGGTCCAATATTTTTCTAAAGTATTCTCTAAAATTTAACATGTCTCAAAATGTATAAAACTGAACCAGTTTTCCTAAACAAATGCATATTTAAACTACGAGTTAATTTTGGACTCTTAGCAGACCACTTCATTTTTCATTGTAAGTCCTGTATTTGATCACATATACTTTTATTAAATAAAATAAGACCTCATTAATTTAAACTGGAGATCTTTTCAGATTTTGGTAGTAGGATAATGCTGGCTTCATAGAAAGAGTTTGGAGTGATTTATTCCTTTTCAATTACTTGCAGTAGTTTAAAAAGCATTGGTACTATATTTCTTCTTTAAAACATTGACAAATTTTACCAGTGTAGCCACCTGGTCCAGGACTTTTCTGTTTGGGAGATTTTTAAAATCAACTTTATCTCATTGCTTGTTTTTTTTTCTATTCTTTTTTTTATATCCTTTTCATTCGATTTTTGTAGTTTGTATGTGTCTGTAAACTTGTCCATTTTTCCTAGATTTTCCAATTTGTTATGATGTAGTTTTTCAAGATAATCTCTAAAGATTTTTGCACTTGCATGGCATTGGTTGTAATGTCTCCATTTGTACCTTGATTTTATTTTGATTCTCTTCTTTTTAGCATAATTAAGTTGTTAATTTTCTGTTTTTAAAGGTACATACTTTTATATAATTGGTGGTGTGAGGCAATACCCAGAGACCAAGGCTATGGGAAAGATCAGATTTTATTCACCTACACTTAGGCAAGCTGACATTGGAGTGATATCAGCAGTTATCTGGAAGGCAGACTTAATGTATATAGGATTTTTAGATTGGGGTTAGAATTTCAGAGTCTGCAAGAATATTTGAACTCAAAACTGCAAGAGCAATCAGTAAAGATGTGTAGATAGAGGTGGCATCAGGTCAGTCCTACTTCTGATTGAAACCCACAGAAGAAGGACACAGCTTAGGGGAATCTTAGACTGTGTGTATTCCCTAGCCATGTGACCATGCAGGCAGCATTTGAAGCATGGTCCTGGAGGAACACCCTTGGAGAGAAAGGCCCTAGAAATACTTTTAGCTGTGGGTTTAGGGTGTTCTCTGAGAGGATTTCTTGCAGCTCAGAAATGCACTCTTTTCTTGTATTCTCATCTCTATTACTAAAAATTTTGAATACTAAATTGATAAATTCTTGTTGTGAGGTCTGAAGCACTTGTATTAGTCTTTTAATTATTATTTCCACTCTATTTTATTTATTTCTGCCCTGATACATATTAACAGCATTTCCAGTTATGAGTATAGATTTAAAGAAAATGAAGTCAGCATACAAGCAATAATACATGCATGTGTATTGCATTGTGTCACTATTGACAAAAGCTATGTAATCAGTGTAGGCATCAATCAACAAATGAAGGGATGGTGAAAATGTGATACACACTCACAATGGTGTTATTGGGCCAGAAAGAATAATGAAATACTGTTATTTGCAACAAAATAGATAGAATTGTAGAAAATCATTCAAAAAAAATAAACCAGGCACAGAAAGGCAAGTGTGACATATCCTCCTTCATATATGAAAACTAAAATGAAAATAAGATTTTAAAAATTCTACTTTAAAGGAAAAGAGTGATTACTAAGAATTGGGGATAGTCTGTCTGGGAGTAGAAGAAAAAAGGATGGGCAACTGTAATGAGTGTTTTATATATATATATGTAAAAATCACAGTGAATAACATTAACTTGTATAATTAATGAGTGGTAATAATAATTTTAAAATTTTGTTAACACATTTTTTTCCTTATGATAAAACCACTAATAGAAATTGGAAATCCAATAGAAAAATAAACCACAATACAATGATGTCAGGAATCACTTAGGTCCCGGCCTTCAGATCTTTTAAATGTTCAACACAAGTGCTAATGAAATGGAATATTTGAAAGAGATGGGAGAAGCTCTGTGATGAATATTGAGGAATTACTACCCATTTCCAACCTTATGCTCTATGTCCCTCTATATGAGAATCACCCTTATATTTAATTTTTTCTAAAATTCAGTGTCTTCTTTTTTATTTCTTTCCATATTGGAGCAACTTAAAAAGACCTACAGGATAAATCGACTATTATTTTTTAAAGCATAAAGATTTGGGGATTGTTTTTTTTGTAGTACAAACTTGCCTAACTCATGCAGTCATATTCCATTTATAAAAAACTTATTAATAAACCAAATCTTTAACCTGGTATGGTTGTACACACCTGTAACCCCACATTTTTAAGAGGGTTAGTCAGGGGAATTGCAAGTTTGAGCCCAGTCTAGACAACTTAGCAAAAGCCTGTCTCAAAATAATTTTTTAAAAAATTAAAAGGAGCCAGGAATTTAGCTCACTGTAAAGGCCTTATGTTCAATCCTTAGTATCAAAAAAAAATTTAAAAAAATCATTTAAGGACCCTTCCTCAACCTGGAGGAGCTCAGAATCTAGTAGGAATCTCAGACATCCCTCCCTCCAACTGGAGAAGCTCAGCAGCTGGCAAGAGTTAGGGTGAGCCCGTCACCCAGCCAGAGTACCTCAGTGGGCAGGTGACACCACAGGTGAGCCCTCCTCCAACTCAGAAGGCCATGGAAAGGTGGCAAGAGTGTATGTGATCCCTCCCTCCACACTGAGGATCCTGGGCTTGTCTATGAGACCACTGTTGAGACCTTCCCCCACACAGAGGATCTGGGGTGGGACTGTAAGACCCCTAATGACACAGTAGGGTTCCAACTGGTATGCACACCATGGACAGGTAAGTCTGGTGGCCTGAAAAAGACTAAACCTGCAGTAACAATATAAGATAAGGGTTGGTTCAAATCAACACTCCTAAGCTAGTCAGCTGAGGAAGAATCAAAGACTCACCCAACTGGCCCTGCAGAAGAAATTCAGGAGATTGGCCTATCCTCTACACTGTGGGACTAGCCAACTGGGTGAATGTCAGCCACACATTGGAACACTACTGACTAGGATGCACATGACACACAGATGAGACTAGTCAGATTGAAAAGACATAAATATGAACCAAGGTGTGATAATGACAAGATAAAAAAGCAAAATGAAATCTCAGAACCCCAGTGCATCCAAAACAACTACAGGAGACATTGACATAGAAGACTTTGAAAGACACACACCTGAAATTTCTGAAAAGATACCAAGCAAGAAACAAATCCAGGAGGCCATAGAGGCAATCAGATCAGAAATAATTGTTCTGGTAAAAAAAAGAAATGACAACCTTAATGAAGGAATTGCTCAACATAGCTAGATAAGACATAGATTAAAAAAATATGATCACACAGCAAAATGAGGGAAACTGAATGAACAATATAGGAAAGAAATAGCATGCATGAAACAGATTCAAAGAGATATCTAGGAAATTAAAAATTCCATTGAAAGCTGGCAGAACCACTTGAACAAAACTGAAGACAGACTTTCAGATCTTGAAGACAGGATCACAGTAAATGATCACAAAAGGAAAGATCTCTATATAATAAGAAGGAGCCACAAAGTGACAATTCAACAGTTCAAATATGATGCAAAGAAAAACAATTAAAGACTGATAGGTTTAAATGAAAAAAAGCAGGAGTCAAGGCAAATGATATAAAAATCTATTTACAGAAGTAATTACAGAGAATTTTCCAACCATAGGAACAGAATCTGACATGCAGATAAATGAGGCATACCAAACTTTGAACAGCCATAACCAAAATACACCTACAACAAGGTATATAATAATCAAGATCTCAGAAATTCCAGAAATTCAGCACAAAAACAGATTATTAAAAGCTGTTAGAGAAAAGAAACAGATAACCTAACAAGGAAAGACCATTAGAATCACAGCCAACTTCTCAATGCAAACCTCAAGTCAAGAAGTGCTTGGAGAGAAGTATTTCAAGTCCTGAAGGAAAACAACTTCCAACCAGATAAATGTGCCCTGCAAAACTATCTTTCTAAATTAATGGAGAAATAAGATACTTCCATGACAAAGAACAACTACAGAAATTCAGGTACACCAAGTCAACCCCAGATACAATACTGAAAGATATTCTAGATAGAGATAAAAATGGCCATGATTCCAAGAATAACAACCAAAAGAAACCACCAGGTAGGGCAAGCAAGTAAACAAAGGAAAAATCAGTGAACCAACAATAGGAAAATAACACGACAAAGATAACTCAGTTACAACCATCTTTTTATTTTTTTATTTTTATTTTTTTTTTTGCAGCACTGGGGATCGAACTCACAATCTTGTGCCTGCCAGACAGGCACTTAAGCCACTGAGTCAAATTCACAGCCCTAGATTTTTGAGGCAGGGTTGCACTATGTAGCTCAGGCTGGCCTTGTGCTCATGTTGTAGCCCAAGCTGGCCTCGAACTCACAACGCTCCACCTACCTCAGCCTCCCGAGTGCTGGGATTAAAAGTGTGCGCCTCCACGTCTGGCTAACCATCTTTTTAAATGTCCTCAACTCACCAATCAAGAGAAACAGTTTGGAAGAATGAATCAAGAAACAAGATCCAACAATATACTGTACAGAAGAAACATATTTAACTCAAAAAGAAACTCATAGACTGAAAGTCAAAGGATGGAAAACAATCTTACATGCAACAGGGACCCAGAAATAAAGCAGAGATAGCTATTCCATTTGCAGATAATGTGAGCTTCAAACCAAGAATGATCAAAAGAGGTAAAGAAGATCACTACGTATTTGTTGGGGGAAAAATTCAAAAGGAAGAGAAAACACTCATAAATATATCTGTACCAAACATGTGAACACTCATCTATACAAGAAAAATCTTAAAAGACATAAAAGTCAAATGTGTAATATAACACAATTGTAATGGGGGAATTTAATATCCCATTGTCGCAAAGAGATAGATCAACTAGACAAAAACTCAAGACAGAAATAACAGAACTGAATGAAATGTGTAAACACATGAACTTAATAGATGTTTGCAGTGTTCCACCCAACATCAGAATACACATTCTTCTCTGCCACAAATGGGACCACATAGTAGCCCATAGAACATGCTTAAGTAGATGCAAAGAAATTGAAATTATCTCATGCAAATTATCTGACCATAGTGCTCTGAAATTGGAAATAAATTGCAAAAGAAACTACCAAAACCACATAAACAAATGGAAATTAAATAATACCCTTCTGAAAAACCAATTGGCCACAGATGAAATTAAAGAAGAAATTAAACAATATCTACAATCGAAGGAAAATATAGATACAACATACTAAAACTTATGGGCCTCAGTGAAAACAGTCCTAAAGGGAAATATATAACAACGAATTCTCACATTAGGAAAACAGAACAAGCAAAAAGTAACAACCTGATGCTGCACCACAAACTTCTAGAAAAAGAAGAGCAAGTCAAATACAAAACTCATAGAAGGGAGGAAATTATAATTATCAGAGCACAAATTAATGTAATTGAGACTAAGAAAACAACACAAAGAATTAATGAAGAGTTGGTTCTTTGAAAGAATAAACAAAATTGATAAACCCGTAGCCAACTTTATCAAGAAAACACAAGAAAAAACTCAAGTTCATGCAACGAGGAATGAAAAGGGAGAAATTACTACAGATCCTGTGGTAATTCAGAAGATCATCAATATTCACTTCAAAACACTTTACTCACATAGGTTGAAAAACACAGAAGAAATGAACAGATTCATGGAAAGGTATGAATTACCAAAGCTGAGTCAAGAAGATATAAAACTTTTGAATAACCCAATATCAGTTACTGAAATTAAAAAAGTAATTTAAAGCTTACCAAAATTGAAAAGTCCATGTCCTGATGGGTTTACTGCTGAATTCTACAAGAAATTTAGAGATTTAACTTCAATGCTCCTCGAACTCTTTAATGAAATTGAAAAGGAAGCAATTCTCCATGACTTATTCCCGAAGGCAAGTATTACTCCGATACCAAACCAGACAAAAACACACTCAAAAGGAGAACTACAGGCCAATCACCCTAATAAGCATAGATGCAAAAATGCTCCATAAAATACTAGTAAACAGAATGTAGCAAATCATCAAGATTATACACCATGAGCAAGTGGAATTCACTCCAGGAATGCAGCAATGATTCAATATGCACAAATCAATAGATGTAATACACATCAACAGTCAAAGACAAAACACACATCATCATCCCAATAGATGCAGAAAAAGCTTTTGATAAATTCCAATTGTCACTGGTGATAAAAACCCCACAGAAAATCAGAATAGATAGTCTCTGTCTCAATCTGATAAAAGCCACCTATGACAAACCAACAGTCAGCATCATACTAAATGGACAGAAACTGAACTTTCAATCTAAAATCAGGGACAAGACAAGGATGGCCACTATAGCTACTCCTATTCAATATAGATCTGGAAATACTGTCCAGAGTAATTGCACAACAGAGACAAATAAAAGGAATAAGGATGAGAAAGGAAGAATCTAAATTATCTTTATTTGCAGATGACATCACACCCCACACAGAAGACCCCAAAAATTTCACCAAAAGACTACTAGAGTTAATAAGCAAATTTAGCAGTGCAGCTGGCTACAAAGTCAACACTGAGAAATCAATAACATTCCTTTGTACAAACATCAAACTGACTGAGAGAAATTATTGAAACACCTTTCACAATAGCAGCCAAAAATGAAATAATTAAGGATCACTTGAAAAAAGCTGTAAAAGATCTGTATATTAAAAATTTAAGTACTCTACTATAGGAGATTGAAGAGGATATCAGAAAATGCAAGGATATCCCATGCTCATTGATAGCAAGAAATAATATTGTGAAAATGGCCATAATCCCAAAACTTCTACATAGATTTAATGCAATCGCCATCAAAATAAAATTAGCATACCTCACATATCTAAAGAAAGCATTCTTAAAATTCATTTGAAAACAGAAGAGACCTAGAAGAGTGAAGGCAGTCTTGGGCAACAAAGACAGGACAGAAGGTATCACAGTCACAGACTTGAAATTATACTACAAAGCTACTATGATAAAATCAACACAGTACTGATGAAAAGCAGACCGAGGGATCAGTAGTACAGATTGGAAGGTATAGACACAGTTATAGACACTCAGTCACCTTATCTTTGACAGAGGAGCCAAATATGTACACTGGAAGAAAGATAGCCTCTTCAATAAATGGTGCTGGATCAATTGGCTTTCCACATGTTAAAGACTAAAACTAGACACATGTCTATCACCATGAATTAAAGTCAAAATGGATCAAAGATCTAAATACTGAAACAGAATCACTAAACATACTTGAGCACAGGTAAAAATCTTGAAGTACGTGTAGGGTTTATCAAAGAGTTCAAGAACAAAAAACAAACTGCATGGGAAGTACTTTACTGAATCAAGAGCTAGGATCTAATCTTATTAAGAAGTCTTTGCACAACAAAGGTAATCACCAACAGAATAACAAAAAAAACCCACAAAATGGAAAAAACAACAACTGTCTCTCAGACCAAGAACTTACATATAGAACATATGAAGAATTGAAAAAAAAATCAGTTCCTCTAAATTTAAAGACTCAATCCAGAAATGGGCAGCTGAGATGAATACACACTTCTCAGATGAAGAAAGACAAATGGCAAATAAATATATCAAAAACTATTCAACATAAGTGGTCAGTCAAGAAATGCAAATTAAAACAACACTGAAAGTCCATCTCACTCCAGAAAGAATGGGTATCTTCAACAAATAAACCAATAACAAATGCTGATGGGGCTGTGGGGAAAAAACAATACTTCTCCACCGTTGGTGGCGATGTAGACTGGTACAACCACTGTCAACCACTGTGGAAAACAGTGTGGAGATTCCTCAAAAAACTGGAATTGGAGGTCCCATTCAATCCTGGTATTACCCTTCTGGGTATTTTGCCAGAAGAATTGAAAATATCATAGCACATCAATATATATGTACCCATGCTTATAGCAGCATAATTTATAACAGCTCAATCTTGGAAACAAGCCAAATGCCAATCAACTGTAGATTGGATAAAAAATATGTGGTATTTGCATAGCAACCCAATTTGTAATAGCCAGAACTTGGAAACAAACCAAGTGCCTATCAATCAAGGAATGGGTAAAAAAGATGCGGTATTTATATACAATGGAGTACTAATCAGCTATCAAGAAAGATTGCATTGAGACTTTTATAAGTAAATGGACACAACTTGAGACCATACTCATAACAGATTGCAATTCTCTATGATAAATCCTATCATGTTTTTTCTCCAACAACTTCTCAACAGTGTTTGAGAATGTAATCACTCGACTTTTTTCTGGGCATTCATATCACAAAAAGAAAGAAAGGAACAAACAAAACCCCCCAAAAACCCTGAAACTGATGGGCAGACTTGTTTGTAGCTGGAAACAGGGGTCAGATATAGAAACAGATCTGTTTAAGGATTTTACTTGCTACTTGGCTTTGTGAGCAGCCCAGTATAATAAAAGCACTCATCTGCTACAAAGAGAATTACCCTGACCTGTTCCTTTTCTCATCTGAAATTCTTTCCTGAAAATTGACAAATACTAATCAGGAGTAGAGAGTTGCTTTCTTTGAGGAAAAGTCAGAATCTTTGGTCCAATAGCTTTCTGGTAACACAGCAGATCACAGGGCAAAACATTTGTAGCTATAAGTTTTAGTCTAAACCCCTGATGTAGATTCACTGTGAGTAGTCATGTAGATATTAGTGCATATGGGATCTGACTTGCTTTCTGGTTCTGTGTAACTGCATTAGTTTTGCACATCATCTTCTCAATAATTACATTTTCAGTTTTATCTTCCTAAATACATATTCATAGCATCGCAAAATGAAGGAGAAGCTACTTGCCTATCAGTTTAACTTTTATGATTCCTCATGCTTAAGAGTGTGGTAATTATAGAAAATAAGGAGATTAGTGAGACATAATTTATTCAGTGAAGCTGTGCTTGTATTTCTTCCTGGAATCCCCCCAAAAAGTTGTCTTAAAATGAATACATCTTTGTATTTCTTCCTAAAACAATCCTTTCTTTGCATTTCCCTACATGTTGGTGGAACCTGAATCACTCTAGTTAAATGCAAGACTTTAGCCACATCCAATTTTGAGCCTTTTGATTCTTTGAATTCACAACACAATGCTCTCTTGCTTGAATATCTACAAATTTTCCAGGATTATTCCTCTTATGTCATTTCCTCTATCACTTCTCTGAAGTTCATAACTTCTTCTATGACATTTAATGAATATTTATTGTATACTTATATTGTCCTTGTAATACTTTTGCAAGAACTTGTATATTGTTATGTAACAATTCCATTTGTATGTTTATTAGTGCATATTTGCTGTAGTAAATGATTATATTCATCATGACAAGTTGGCACATGTACATAACATATCCTAATTCTTTTATTCTCACTTGCCTTCTATCCCATGCCTCTCTTTTCATCTCTGGCTTTCCTTTCCCTTTATAAAAGAACTAGTCCCTATTTTGTATTATCCTTTATTGCTTTTTAAATTATTTATACTTTAGTTTTTCATAAAAAAGAAACTATGCAATATTTAAGCTCGTGGGTCTGATTTATTTCACTAAATATTATGGTCTCATGATGCATCGATTTTACAAAAATAGCTCAAATTTATCTTTATTTATGACTAAGGAGTATTTTGTTATATATAATTACCACATTTTCTTTATTCATTCATCTGTTGATGAACATTTGGGACATTTTCAATATTTAGCTATTATGAGTTGTGTTGCTATAAACATGGGCATGCAACACCGTGGTAGGATGCATTTAACTCTTTGGGGTAGATTCCTATGAGAGAAATAGCTGGGTCAAATGAAATTTCTAGTCTTAGGTTTTTGAAGAATATCCATATGATTTCCATAGCAAATGAACTAGTTTACACTTCAATCAACAGTATAGATGGGTTCTCATTTCTGTGCAGTCTTGCAAGTATTTGTTATGAATTGATTCTTTGATGATAGGCATGCTTTCTGGAAAAAGATAAAGTCTCACTGTTTTTTTAAATTTACATTTCTCTCATGGCTATTGACATTGAGCAATTTTTAATGTATTTATTTCTGCTTCTTCCTCTGAAAAGTATTTATGCACCTCAATTTCCCATCTTTTGTTTAGATCTTTTATTTTTGTGGTTGATTTCTTGATTTCTTTATATATTTTAGATATTTGTCCTCTGTCTGAAGAGTAACAAACAAATAAAATCTCATTCTGTTGTTTGTGTCTTCAATTAGTTTTTTCCTTGCTGTACAGAAGTTTTCCATTTAACAAATTCCATTTGCTGATTCTTGTAAAATTTGAGCTCTACACAAAAAGTCTGTATATATGGCTATGTCTGCAAGGGTTTTACCTATTTAATATTCTGATAAAGTTTCTGTTTTATTATCTAGATCTTTGATCCATTTTGATTTTTAGACCACTGTGAAAGATGTGCACCTAGATTCAGTCTCTGTATGTGTGTAGTCACTTTCCCCATGACCATTTGCTGAGGAGGATATTTTTTTCCGTCAGCATGTTTTTCACTCTCATGTCAAAGATCAGATGATTTGAATGTGCTTGAGCTTGTTCTTGAATGATCTATCCTGTTGCATTGTTCTGCATGCCTGTTTTTCTGCTAGTACAATGCTGTTTTTATCAACATAAATTTGTAATGTAACTTGAAATCCAGGATTGTGATGCCTCCTATTTTGCTCTTGTGTTCCAGGATTACTTTTGCCATTCTTGGTCTCTCCTGATTTCGTATAAATTTAAGCATCATTTTTTTCTAGTTCTGTGAAGAATGCTATTGATATTTTGATTGGAACTGTGTTAAATCTGTATAGCAATCTTGGAAGTATGGGCATTTTGAAAATACTGGTTCTGCTTACCTAGGTTCAGGGGACATCTTACATTTTAGGATGTCATATTTATTTCCTTTTTCAGAATTCTTTATTTTTTATTACTGAGTTCTTTCACTCTCTTTGTTAGGTTAGTTCATAAGTATGTAACTTTTATTGAAGCTTTTGTGAATGGAATTACTTTACTAATTTATTTTTCAGTTGTCTTATTATTGGTGTACAGGAGCACTATTGACTTTGGGGTGCTGATTTTATGTGCTGCTCACTTACTGAATTTGTTTATTACTTCCAGGACTCTTTTGGTGGATTTTTTGGGTCTTCTATGTAAAAGATCATGTCACCTGCAAATAAAGATATTTTGACTTCTTCCTTTCCTATACATATTCCTTTTATTTCTTTCTCTTGCTTGATTGCTCCTGTTAAAGCTTTGTGTGCTACTGTATATTGAATAGGAGTGATGATAGCTAACATTCTTCTAGAGGATGATTCCAGAACCTGGTTTTAGAGGAAAAGCTTTTAGTTTTTCCCAGTTAATATGGCGTTGACAGAATGTTTGTCAAAAATGGTTTTATAGTATTGAGATAAGGTCCTTCTGTATGTATTTTCTTCAGGATTCTGTCATGTATGGATGTGGAGTTTTTGATCCATTTTGATTTTATTTTACTTCATGGTGAAATATGTCTTGAGGTGGTCATGTGATTTTTATTCTTGCTTGTGTTTATGTAAATGCATTATTTATTCCTTCATATATGTTGAACCATTCTTGCATCCCTGTGATGAAACTGACTTGGTCATGTTGTGTGATCTTCTAGCTTATTTATTGTATTCACTTTTGCCAGTATCTTGTTTCATGTTTTTTACATTTGTGCTCATTAAAGAGATCAGTTCTCCTTTTTAATTAGTTTGTCTATTTTTGAATCAAGATGCTGTTCACTTCCAGGGATGAATTTGACAGTACTTCTTCCCTTTAAATTCATTAGTTTGAGATGTATTGGTATTAGATCTATGAAATTCTTGTAGAATTCAGAAGGTCATTCATCAAGTTCTGATCTTGCCCTTGCTGGAACATTTTTAAATACTGCCTTAATTTCATTGCACATTGTTGGATACATAGGAGTTTATATATTTTCTTGGTTTATTTCTGATAATTTATGTGTGTTTAGCGATCTATCCATTTCTTCCAGTTTCTCCAATTTGACTGCATGTTTTTAAAGTAGCAATAATAATCTGGATTTTGGCAGTGTCCATCGTGATTTTGCCATTTTCATCTCTAATTTCATTGATATATTTCTAGTCTTTCCTTGTTTTCCTAAATTTGGCTAAGTGTTCACAAAAAGCAAGTTATTTAATTTATTGATTCTTTTAATTTTTTATCCTCAACTTGGTTAATTTTCTTTCTGATCTTTATAATTACCTTCCTTGTACTAGCTTAGATTTTGATTTTTCTTGTTTTTGTAAGACCTTGAAGTGCATCATTGGGTTATCTATTTTAACACAGTTTTTCTAACTGGATTTTCCGTTGTAAATTTCCCTTTTGGGACTGCTTTTGTTGAATTCCATAAAGTCTACTATGTGATACTGATATTGTTTGATTGTATGAACTGTTTAATCTCTGTCTTCATTTTTTTTGTGACTCACTGATTATTCAAAAGTGTATTGCTTAATCTCCATATGTTTGCTCAATTTCTGCGGTTTATTTTGTCATTAATTTATAATTTCACTGCATTATGATTTGATAATATGCATGGGCAATTCTGATTATTTTGTATTTATCTAAGTATGCTTTATGGGCTAGCACATGGTCTATTTTGGAGAAAGCTTCATGTACTGAGAAAACTATATAATCTCTTGTTGCTTGATGGAACACTCTGAAGATATATATTAAGCCCAGCTCTTTGAAAGTGTGGTTTGACTCTAAAATTTCTTTGTCTAGTTAATCTACTTCTAAGTGGAATACTGAGTTCTCCACTATGCTTTTGCTAAAATGTATCTGATCGTTTTTGTCCAGTAGTGTTCATTTTATAAAGTTGAGCATGCCAGTATTTGGTGCATGCATATTTATAATTGCTATCCCTTCCTATTGATTTGTTACCTTAAGCATTATGTAGTGACTGTCTTTGCTTCTTCTGGTCAGTTTTAGCTTGAAATCCACATTGACTGAAAATAAGGCAGGTGACTCTGCCTGCTTTTGGAGTCCTGTTGCGTGGAATATGGTTTTCTATTTTTGATTTTTAGTTTATGAAATTCTTTTTCAATTAAATGTGTCTCTAACATGCAACATATTTTTGTGTTTTTTTTTTTAATTTTACCTACCAATCTGTGCCTCTGGACTGATGAGTTACTACCATTTACATTGACAGTTTTTTATTTTAAAATTATTGATTTATTACTATCATTGTGTCCTTTTCTTTCTTTCTTTCTTTCTTTCTTTCTTTCTTTCTTTTTTCTTTTTTTTTTTTTTTGGTTCCTTCATTTTCCCCTTTTATTTAACTGTTCAACATGTTTGAAATATCCATCTCATTAGACATTTTTGTTTGTACTGTTGCCTTCATTAAATCTGTTGAGTTTAGCCTTGAGAACTTGTCAAGTACTGGTATAGTGGTAATTGATTATCTCCGGTGTTCTTTGTCATGGAAAGCCCTTTTTTTGCAGTCACATTTGAAGGATAGTTTTGCACAACATGTTAGTCTTGTTGGAAGTTCTTTTCTTTTACGGTTTCAAACACTTCACTCGAAACTCCCCTGGCCTTTAAGATTTGTGTAGAGATGTCGGCTATAACTCTAACAGGTTTGTCTTTGCAAGTGATTTGTTGCTTTTAGTTGACAAATTTTAAGATTTTGTCCTTATGTTGGACTTCTAGGACTTTGATTGTGTTAGCTTGATTATGAAGAAATTATTTTCTGTTCATATGCAGTGAAGAGGATTTTTTATCTGTTCTTGGCTATTTGGGGTTCTATAGGCCTTGCTTACCAGTATTTTGAATTTTACCCCCATACTTGGAAAGTTTTCTGCTATGATTTCTATAAGCAGATCATTATGCCATTCATGCTGTTTTCTAACTTTTTTCTGACTCCAAACAGTCTTAGGTTAGTCTCTGCATCATCAAGTAGCCATTGTATCTATTTTCCCTCCTCTCTCTCTTCTTTTTAAGTTACAGTAATTTCTGAGTATATCCTCATTTTCATTTGCCCTGTGTTCTTTTTCTGTCACTGTCTTCTCAAGTTGGTCATTTCTTGTGCCCATACATTTAATCAATGTGTTTTTATCACTTATATTTCTGTTTGGTACTTATTCCCAATCTCTATTTTTTTTCTAAAGGGTCCCTTCATAGTTTTTTTTTTTTTCCATTTTGGTTAGCTCTACTAGTTTTGTGTCTGCTTTTAGGTCACTGAACATTTTGTTTTTTAAGTCCATTATCTTTATTATTGTATTACCCTTGAATTCAACAACATGTTATTGGTCTGCTTTTGGGGACATTTGCGGAAGTGGAAGAAATGTCACAGAAGGAGGTAAGTGTAATTGGACATTGATAGAATTGTGAGAATGCTAAAACCTGTTAATATGTTGGTCGTTAGCATATGTTTACATACAATGTGCACAGTTTTGGTGTGGTTTACCCTGACTTGCACACGAAAAATATTATTTAAATTCATGCAGTAGATAAATTTTAGATGGGAGTGCTGATGCATGCCTGTGATCCAAGCACGTGAGGAAAGGCTGAAGTAGGAGAATCGCTGTGAGTTTTAGGCCAGCCTGGGCTGCAATGTGAGTTCAAGGACGGTTTGAGCTGCACAGTAAGACCCTATCTTAAAAAAGCTAGCTAAATTTTATTCTTCTTTGTACGTATATAGATGCTTCCTATGTATGCCAGATGACAGGAGGAAAGGAAAAGAGGGAAAATAAAGGGTAAGGAAGAAATGAAGAGAAAAAATAATAGAAGAGATAAGTTAGAAAGACATGAAAAAAGAGAAGAAGGATGAAAGAAACAATAACCAAAACAAAACAAAGCAGTCATCACGCATATGGTAAGAAACAAAATCAGAGTGTGCTCATAGTCCCTTTTATACTGAAGTCTGAGTTCAATTGCAGATATCTGAGCATCCCCCAACACACACACCCATGAATTATTGAGTTGACTGCCTGTGAATAAGGGGACTTGTTAACCTTGAGGGCTTGCCTCCTGGATGCATGCCACACTCTAGGCATGGCTAACTATAAGCCTTTGTCTGTGTCTCAAGATCTGCCCATCCCAGTCAATTTGAGAAAGAGCTGGTGTGATTTAGTCGGCCTTGCACCTAGCTTTCTGCCAACTTCTGCAAATATCTTCTCAATTCATATTCCTTTGCCTTCATGCCAGATCCTGAAGTCACCTCTGTATTTTCACTCCAGTAGTCTTCCACCTTGTACTTTGACCAGGTGTGCTCTGATCCTTGCACAAGTCTCTATCGCTCTGCTAGTGGTCTTTGCTCAGTGACTTTCCTTAAAGTCACTTTCTAACCTATGAAAATGGTGGTGTCTCTGAGTGTGGTGGGGCTTCCCCATGACACTTGCTGACAGGTGTAGGTAATGCATAGGATGCCCAGTAAGTACAAAACTTTTGGCGTATAGGAAAGGAATGAGTGTGTACTTATTTCTTGGTTAGTCTGTCCTTTATTTTCCTTGGGATACCACCATTATCAGATACTGTTTCCTCACATAGTCCCCAGTTAATCGTTCTGTCAGTACTCAAATTTGGGTCTCTAATTGGAAAACACTTGTTTTCAAATTCCCAAAGGCCTGCTCATTTTCTCTCATATATTGCTATCCAGTTTTCAGTTTCTCTGATACCATGACTTGTGCTTCTCTTTTAGGTTGGGAGAGTTGGGAAGTCTTGGGAGCCTATTCCATTGACCAACCTGCCTTTGAAATGTTGGCTCCCTCCCTCCAGGTGCCCAGTTCTCTTCCAAGATTGGCTTGGAGTACAAAGAGTGTTCTGGTTCAAGAGTGGTCCTGCTTCTCTTTCTAACCCACCCCCCTGCTCTGATACCTGATTTTGGTCCAATGAGTCATTCCTTCTGTTTACTTTCCCAGATCTGGCTTTCTTTACCATTCCCACCTCAAGACTCCCTCTGTCATTGCTGAAATTAGTCATCCATAATGTATCTCTAATGTTCAGTTGCAATTTCTTTAAAAGCAAGTCTATCCTACTGTACCATGAGGTTTTAAAGACACAATCACCACTTATATACCTCAGTGCCTCTAGATTCTAGGGCAGGAACTGATAGCCACGAAGTTCTCAATAAATGCCTGTCAAATGAAAAATTTCTTAGTCTGCTGCCTCTAGTCTCTTTTCTCATACTTCTCCAGTCAAAGTATGATATTAAAATTCTGCAAGTATGGATAGAAGTATTGCTTAGTTGTAGCATGCTTATCTATCATGTATGAAACACTGAATTCAATCCTCAGTACCACAAAATGATAAAGACATTCTTAGAATTCCAGTGATAAAATTCTAATAGCCAAAATAGTCGTTGGTATTTTATTGCTTAAATATAGGTTGCAGGCTCTACAGAATGTTAAAAAATCCTTCTAAATCTGCATGACTATTCATAGTTACCAAATAACTGTTCCAGAAAACTTACCGTTACATCCAACTGTACCCCTTTCCCATATATACCAGCATTTTAACTGTGCTTTTCTCAGATTTACTCCACCTTAAGTGGTTTTATCATTTCATCCTCAAACTTCATAGTCTTATACTCAACAATACACTTGAAGCACTCTTGAAATCTTCCCATCTCCCAAACAGTATAACAGCAGACTATATATATATATATATATATATATATATATAATCATCCCATTTGCACTAAGAGAACTTAATTCTAGTGTAGATTCAAATGTGCAAATTCTTATAGTCCAATGAAATGCATGCATGAAGTACTCTGGGAGCTTTAGGGATACACACTTGAAGTAGCTAAATAGAACATTGTTGGGAGATGCACCTTAGGGAAACTGTAATAGCTGGATTGAGTTTCAAATATTAGAAAGAATATAGCTAGAAACATTAATGAAGTACAAATATTGTAAGTAGACGGAGCAAGTAGCCTCAAACTTTGGTTATTATAAGTAGAAAGCACAAGTGTGACAGTATACACAATTCTCACAGCAATTTGCCTAACATAGAACATCCTTGAAATCAGAGCTCTGCTTCTCATGGACATTCTATTTGTTGCCCTATGTTAAGGCCATTAATATTCCTTTTCGTGGAACCACAGATTGAACCCAGGGCCTTTATACTGAGCTATACCTCCAGCTTCTTTTATTACTTATTTTGAGATATCACTAATTTTCTAATTTGTCCAGATTAGGTTTAAACTTTTAATACTCCTGCTTCAGTTACTCAGAATGCAGGGATCACAAGAATGAGTCACCACACCAGTTCCATTAACATGCTTATTTTTATTATTTACATTATTGTATTATATTATATTATACTGTATTATATTTTTATTATTATGCAAGAACTATGTCTGCTTCAACTTTTTATCCCTAACAGAATCTACAAATTGTCTTCCATTACATAGAACATAACTGATATGTTTGTTAAATGGAGAGATAGGTTTAGACTTAAATATCATAAATTTCACTTTGAGAATACTGAGAATTTGAATGTTTAATATATTGTTACTTATTTTGAATAATACCCTTTCAATGTGCTCTCTTACTTTTAGGATAACTACAAGAGGAAAATTAGAAACCTATTTAAATATAAGGTGAACTTATAAAGGCTCTGATAACCACAATGTCATTTTCTTCTGACATTTTCATATTACTGTGAGCAAAGCAAATAAGACTCATTATTTGATAATTGCACCATTGCTCAGGCTACCTATAGCATTTGTGGAACTTACACAAAAAGGACAAAATGAAGGACCATATTCCATAAGTCTCTGTTTTAAAAATTATAAATAATATTAAGAAACTGTTAAGTAAAATATATTTTCTGTTCATACCTTAACAAAGTACTTTTCTACAGTAGTCACCTGGAAGTGCTTGTTCAATTTATAAAGTCTTAGACTCTGTACTTCTATGTTAGAAAGCAGCAACACAGGCAAAATGTTCCCCTTTGCAGCAGTTAGTGGTCCTCTCCTCTCATCTTCTCTCCACTTCGTAAACTCTTACAATGAAAGGCATTATATTCAAGTAGACACTTACATAAACAGTCAAATTTTATTCACACCTCCCACTAACATCTGTTGCTTGGCTACCCCTGGAGCCTAGGAATGTTCACATCAGAGGCAGGTTTTGGCTCAGCATGATTGACCCACAAGGAAGTCCTCACAACCCTGAAAGTGGACTAAAGACCATTTGAGAATAAAAAAAGAAACTGAGAAATGAATGCCCAGATTGTGGGCTGAATGCAAATTGCTAGTCATCTTACTGGAAGTCCTGTCAGAAATGTTAGGCCAGGAACTTGTGTTTCAGGGCTTAAATGCAGCAATATTTTAAAAATATCTCTTCTAAAGATACTCTATATAATCACTATCATATATATTTAATAGTTTCATGTATATTTTCATGGGAATTAATATTTCATACTCTGAGAAAGGCATAGTTAATGAAGTACATAAAATGATCATATGTAGAATATCTTGAATTCTTGAAATATTTATCAGAATACTTTGCGAGGAGCTCAGATGTGCAAATATTCAAAATAGTGATCATAATTATGTGTGAAACTGATTTATTATAATGGATGAACCATGGAATAAAGAAATAAAAGTGCATAAATTGTTAAAAAGTCTTTTGATAGTATGAAAAATTTATTTTAATTTTTGAAGTTTTTTTTATTTTAAGGAGAATAAAACAAAACAAAACAGAACAAAGCAGATCAGAACAAAACAGTGCAAGCAACACAGGATTTCAAAACAAGACAACAGGAACTCAACAGGGGTTACCATAATGTATCTTGTTTTCTTCAACATAGTTGACCATATAGTCATATACAATGAATTCAAACAAAACAAAATAGTATAAAACTGATCAAAACAAAAGAATGAAAAACATTACAGGCCTTCAAAACCATGCAATAAGAAAATCAACATTGGCTACCATAATATCTCTTGTTCACTTCAAAATAGCTGTCCGTACCTTCACACATATTGAAATTGAATAGTAGAAAACAGACTAAAACCAAGCAAAACAGAAAAATTTAAACTAAGAACATCCGGTTGCAGAAAACTCATCAGGAAGCTAGCTGACAACTAGAATCAATCTGTCAAGAATGTCTACATTCTCCTAAAGCACATGAGAAGAACGAATGGAGTTTCCACCTGATAAGGTGAAATCCTTTTTCACAAAGAATTGCTCACATTTATTTTCATTTAGTTCAAAAAGACTCATTAAAATTGAATTTTGAAGGCATCCACTGAAATTAGCACTAGAGATACAAGCTTACTATAAGCTCCTAGTATTTTATGATGGCATTATATTGGTCACCTACTAGGTAGTCCATTACTGGAGAGATCTGTGGTTTTCACTTCTGCCTACATCAGAATGACCTAATAAGTTTGTGAAGACAAAAAACTAGATCCTACTCCACAACTTCTTGGTCTGGCATGAGGATTGAAGAGCTGTACTTTTTATAAGTACCAAGTTGCTGGCATCTGGAAATGATTTGTCCCTAAAAGTTTAATCTGCTGGTATCTTGGTCTTCAATATAATGTTATTAAGATGTGATGGGACCTTTAAAGGATGGAGCCTAGAAGGTAATTTAGGCCTGAGTCCACCACCCCAGGAGGTTTTTTTGCAGACACTGTGTTAGTTGTTTAAAGATTGGATCAGATTTCTTGGAGGAGTGAGTTAAGGCTCCTGAGGTTGGATTAGTTACCAGAAGGATGAGTTGAGACAAAACAGCCTCTCCTATCTCTCTTCCATACACATGCTTCTCTTTCATGTACCCTCTTCCTTTTCTATTGTAATGCAGCAGGAAACTTCCACAGACTGATACCAGTGCCATGCTCTTGGACTTGCCTCCTTCAGCCTCTTTTCTTTATTACTTAAAAGAAAGATAATCTTTCATATTAATAACTATAAAACAGATGACAATCTAGTTTTTGAAATATGAATTAATGAGAGTTAATTTTTAGGAATAATATAGCTATGAAATATTGACGAGTGTTTGCTGATGAAAATTGGGAATAATAGAAAAACCACTGAATTAAAATTGATGTTTCATTTCAAAGATGCAGCAATCATCGTATGTATAAATTTGGGTAAGGCATTAAACTTCATTACTTTGAGGAAGTATTCACAGACATGAAATCAGGACAATAATATGTAATATGATTGTGGTGAAAGCTAAGTTGGACCACATATAAAAGTGCTTTTAGGTGTATTTGTTGCACAATTGCTACATGCTCCTTCTCTTGGTGATTTCTTACATATATCATATGGAAAGGTGCATCCCTCACTAGCTGATTTGCTTCTTGGCTCAGTAGCAGTTAATCACTCAAATCTGAATCACTGCAGAGTCTATTCAGTCATTAAAATCACTGATCTGAATGAAGGTGTCTTCTTGCTTGTCATTGCTTTCATTTTAACATTCAATTAAGATCCATTATGTAGTCTTCTACTTGATTGTTTGACAACTGAGAATTTATTTAACATAATTGTTTCAACTGTGTTTTTGGTCAATCCTAAATAAACTCCATCATTTTAATTATGTTTTTTTCTTGTGAAAAGGGTTTAAACTGTACATGAGTGAAGTAACATAAGGTAAGAAAAGCTTTATGCTATATTCAACTATATGTGTCTTAAGAAAATACAAGAAGGATTTTATACTAGCAAGCATATTCCAGAAATATGAAAAAAAATCATCATAGGAAACAGAGGCATGTCAAGAGAAAGGAAAAATATACTATTAGGTAGTCAATAATTAAACTGAAGCAAAGTTGCAAACAAATCTTTGAGTTGATTAGATACATCAACTATGACAAGAATTAGAACAGATAAATGAGCTGGAATTCAAAATGAGGTCTGTGTAATTGACATTAAATACAACCAAATTTTTGTCCTGTGTGATGTTCATGATTATCAAATGTGCAAGAACCTGACTTCAGATAAATTTATGGCACAAAAATCTTTGACTTCTTATGCTTTTCTTATGGAAACTCTTACGCATTTGTGCCACTCTTCAAATGTCCTGTGTTTCAAAAGGATTTCTGGCATAAGGTTAATATAATTGCTTCTGTCATAATCTGAAATTTTACCTCCCTCTTTCCCCTACTTTTGGCAGAGCTACCTAACTATTGTGTTTGTTTATTATGAAGAATTTTTAACAAGCACAAATGTGAATAGGTAAAAATAATGGGCACTCAGGTATCCATCCATCCCCAACCCTAAAACACTACCAGCCCATGGCAAATCCTGCCCTATCTATACCCTATCTACGTCTCCTTTCCATTTGTGAAATCTTCAGTTTATATAGTTTTAAAAATACACATTTTACTTGTGGTACTGGTGATTGAACACAGGACCTTTACACGGGGCTATATCCTCAGACCTTTTTTCTTTTGTACTTTGTGACAGAGTGTTACTAAGCTTTCCAGGCTTAGCTTGAATTGTGATCCTCCTGCCCCAGTGTCTCAGATTACTGGCATTTCTGGTGTGTGCACCATGTTTGGCTAAAATACATATATTTTTAAAAACCCTAATCATAATAATATCTTTGCACTTGAAATTTTTTATATCATTAAATATCCAGGTAATGTTCAAAATTATAATTGATGCATACTTAATATTTTGGACTTTCATTTAAGAAAGACCTAAATAATACCTGCATATTATAATTACACATAGGCACTGCTCTTTTAACTTATATGTTTTGTATTTTATTGTATCTTTTTCCTCATTTCTCTTACCATTAAAAATATAAACTAGTTAAGCTTTTCCTGTATGCCAAGTCTTGTGGGTGACTAAACCTTCTAAATTGATTTCTGGGGCTCCTACTTCTTACAAGTCATGTAAATTGATCACTGATTTTCTAGTTTTCTCTTGCATAGTACTGTGTTTCAGACATATAGTTGTCTGAATACAAATACTACATTCTTTACATAATATCATAAGACTTCATATTTTGTCCCAAATGCATGCAAATGTTCCAACACCCATATTTTAAGTGCACAGTGCCCTTGTCATGCAATTTTCTCACATAGTCATTCTTTTCAGTAGACAAAGAGGAAGCTAGTGCAGTCCTTAAGATAAACCAATCCCTGTCAAAAACTTTAATGAGAATTTAGATATAGACTGGTGCTTACAAAGGACCATTATGGATTAATTAATAACACGTCAAGTCAAACTTACCTCATTTCATAATTTTGACAGGGCTCATTTTTCACTGTAATGATGGGGGAGTAGAAAAGCGCATAAAGACAATGTATGAACTTCATTATAATATTTTATAAAACCTCTCAAAATATATTCCTTGTAATGATGGAGACTCAAGTGTTGTACATTAGTAAAATTATGTTAATTAAAAAACTGAAATAAAGCAAGAGCAATTTGAAAGGCCAATTCTAAATATAAAGACAGTGCTGGATATCCATCCAGATTTTAGAAACGAAAAGGCAGAAAGAGACCGGGCATTCCAAAGTTTTCATGAGAAGGTTATGAATGATATAAGACCAGACAAAAAAGTTTGTATCTATTGTGGTGTGGGCATTGACTGATTTCTAATAATATCACCTATACCTTCATTCTTAAGGTCTTCCTGACTCATAATACAGTGCGTAAACTATTCAGGACTTCCTTAGCTTGATGAGAAGGCATTTTAAGTCATGAATGTCCTCAAAAGATAGAAATTTGAAGTTTTATATATGAGGTAATGTCATTTTAAGAATGAATATATTGTATAACATATCACATAGTATAATGTATCTTATAACATACCACATATCACAGCAGTGTGGCACAGTAAATAAGGAAATCATGTAGAATTTATGTTAGCAGTTTATGTCCCAACTCTGCCACTCACTATCTGTGTGACCACAAGAAACACTTCTTTTATAGTATCCTAACCTGTGAAGTGGTGATAATGGTATTCATAATTAACTCAGGTAGATGTGGGAAGAAAGTCTCAAGCGTTAATAGGAAGAAAGCTGTTAAAAAACAGTGTTAATACACAATAAATACTGCATTCATGTAAGTTATGATTATGACTATTAAAATATAATATGTGGACATATTTATGTTGGGAGAAAATTCCCCATGGGTCTGTTATATTTCAAACAGAGGTACAAGTTTAGGACTAAGTGGTGTTTGTAAAATATTTTCAGAGTGAACAACATTGAAAAACAATGCTTCTTTCTCAAGCAAAGGCCAGTCAGAGCCCAATTAAAATACTTTGTTACTCTTAAACCAAAGGTTCCTCCTGTAAGGCAACCTACCTTATGCATAGGTTTCACCTGCTTCATTTGTATTGTTTTCTGGAAATTGAATTTAAAGGAACCTCTGTAAATGCTGATACTCTAGGTATTGCTGTTATTGTGTATAATAGTCCATACTCCCTTTGACCCAGGATTTTCGTATCTTCTAAAAGCATCTGTAACACTATGGCAGGCCAACTTGCTAGCTTTCAGGCTGAGTAAAGTCTCAAACTCTTAAAGGTACTTAACAGCTTCTAAAAATTGAATCGTGGTTTACCAGGTTCAAATTCTAATTTCAATATAATCTTTAGATCAAGTACAATTGTAGACAATTTGTATAACCCTTATTCTAATCTGAATGATTCCAAATGAATAAAATTATAATACAATTAAGAGTTTAATTTAAGAAGAATCTCAAAGGGTTTTCAGTTCAGATTTTAGTACAGTTCTTACTAATTAGGTCTAGTTGTTAGAAGTGTTTTTAATAATTTAGGGAAGCAAAATTTATTGTCACATGAAATAGGGAGGTCAATTCCATTAATCTGAAACCCAGAATAAAAGCATAAAAAAACTATTTTCTACTTGTATAACAATTATTAAGGTGCATTTATTCCCTCTCTCATCAGTGAAGCATCTTACAATAACATCACAAGTATAATAATGCAGGCACAGTAAGTATATAGGTGGTATTAACCGTAAACAAACATGGGAATAGAAAAATCTGAAACATATAAGGTAATGTGAACTTCATTCTATCATCACATAATAAAAATTTAAGAATTAAATTCTGTCTTTTATCTTTCTAGGAAACCATCTCATAGCTTTGAATATGACTCTGGTCTTAGAAGGCTAAAATTGCTGAATGCTTGATTCAATACTTTTTGTCATCTTTGAATTATGGGGGGAAGGAGGGGTTGAGGTAGGTCTCACTATGTATTTCAGGCTGGTCTTGAGCTCACTATGTAGCCCAGGCAGGCCTCGAACTCATGGTTATCCTTCTCCCTCAGGGTTCTAAGTGCTGGGATTCAGGCATATGTCACCATGCCTAGCTGGCATCTTTGAATTTTTGGCTGATTAAATCTGATGATTCTAGGAAGTTACCAATAAAACTAATCAGCTGAGAGTAGTCCATATTATAGGTTATAACTTTTTCTTAATATGCGCTTTCATAAACAGTTGTGTATTAATTAACTCAAACTGGATTTATTATTTTCATGCTATTTATAGCCAAATACATGAACATAATATATTCTCATATATTATATGAAGATATATTGTTTATCACTGATATATCTATCACTGAGATATTTATCACTGTGAAAGTAAAGGCAGTACTTTCTATAAATAATTGCATAATAGTGAAATAACAATGAAATTTTTTTGAAAGTTAATGCAAATAGTCAGTGTGTGGTACCTCGGTTCGTGAACTTAATTCATTCTATGGTTTTGAAAAAAATGATCATATTTGTTTTTGTGCAGGGATCATGGCCATGGTAGTGTTTGCCACCCAATGCAAAGTTTGCAAACTTAAAATCTTGCCAAGTGCTTCAGTGTGAGAACCAAACTGTTTGCTAACAAAAGCATTCATGAACCAAGGTACCACTATATATTAACTAGATAATCTGTGAAGAAAATTGTAAGCCTTTTATTATAGCTCTTCTATGCTTTTAGTTTACCTGATAAAGACAATGATGTTGACTAAGCTATGAATTTATACTTAAACTTGCAGGAGCATTTTTGCCTGCTAGCACTTCTAACATAAAATAAAATAAAATTTATAAACTATAATTAGCATTTACCTATTTCATTTCATTAGGCCACAAATCATTTGAGAAGTTCTATTTGTGAAATCTTCAAATTTTTAGATGATGACTTACAAATAGTGTTGTAGTTGGAATGATTATGTCCTCTTCAAAATTCATGTTGAAATTTCACAGTGCAATATGAAAAGGTATGATCTTTTAAAAGTGAGTAAATAATGAGGGCACTGGTCATAGTTTTGATGTTATTTGTCCCCAAACATGTTCATAGGTTGGAGGCTTGACTCTCAGGGTGGTGGCATTGGGAGATAGTAGGAAATTTATGAGGTGAGACCTAGTGGGAAGTCCTTAGTTAATTGAAGATACTCCCCTCAAAATGAAATACTGGTTCCCAGGAGTGAGAAAAATTTGTCATGAAAGCCTGAGTATGAACCCTAGGTTACTCTCTGCTTTTTCCATCACCATATGGCCCTTCTTCCTATTTGAGCCCCTCCACAACCATGGAGCTCTCATCAGAGTCTATACCCGAATGTTTGGTTTTTTAGTGTTTCACACTGTAAACTAATTAAATCTCTTTTTTCATGAAGCTACCCAACTCAGGTATTTCATGATAGTAGCCAAAAACAGATTTAGTCTCTTTTCTGAGATACAACACCTGACATCCACAAATTAAAAGATAGAGGGCTATTTTGGCTCACTCTTTGTAGAGGATTCATTCCATTATCTGCTGGCTCCAAGAGAGGACCAAGTGGCACAGGAATGTGGTGAGGGAATGCTGCCCCCAGCATGGTGGATAGGAAGCAGAGAGCACTGATAGAGTAGCAAGGAAGGTGTTAAACCCTTCTAAATCACTTCCCCTGGAGTGATCTCCTTCTTCCAACCAGGCCTCACGTCCTAATCATAAATCAGTCATAAGCCCCCATAAACCTTTGCATGATGGTCTTGCAGACATATAGATATAAATCATAACATGGGTTAATACAGAAAGTTGATATTGAGAGCAGGAATATTATAACTATAGCTGAAATTTAGGAGGTAGATTTGCAGTTGAGTTTGTGGCGTAAGGGGAGAGACTGCAGAAGCAGGCTCGAAAAACTCGAAAATGTGTACTATAAACTGAATAGTACACGTGTTTCTGTTGAGAGCTGAGAAGGTGCGATGAAAGAATTAGTTTCAGTGGAAGATGAGACTTCTATTGGGTATTTGTCTAAAGGTAAATCTTTTATACCATGACAAACACCTTGGCTCCATATTAAGCATACCTTAAGAATTTGTAGAAGGCCAAAATTAAGAGTGATGAAGTAGTTGATTCAGTAAAGATTTTGAAACAAAAAATTTAAAAAAAAAACCTTTCAGGTTGTTTTCTGTGTATTACTGGCTGCTTCAGGTAAGAATCACAGTGAGTTTTAGAAATAAAACAGAATGGAAAGGCTTGAAAAGATCATCTTGGCCAATGACCCCATTGGTTGATGATGTTGTTATTTTATATCTTTCAAAATTTTCTGTTCAATGTTAAATTAACTGTTGAGACAGGGGTTTTGAAATTTTTAAGTATTTCTGTCAATTTGTTTATTTTTAAAGTTGATTTTGTTGGTTTTGTTTACTATTTTTTTGTGTGTTTTGTGCTTCTTATAATGTGTGTAGGTACTTAGTATTGCTGTGTCTTCTTAGAAAAGTGACACCTCTATCATTATGTAATAATCCTTTTTGCCAATCATTTTCATTGTTTGGAAATCTATGATATCAGATATTAATATATTCACTGTTATTTCCTTCTGAGTAATGTTTTCAGGATTCATCATTTTTTCTCACTTTACTTTGACTATATGTATATGCATTTGTAGTTCCTTGTACAGGACATTTAGTTAGGTCATAATTTTTATACTATCTATTAGTCACTATCTTTTAAACTATATATTTAAATATTTTACATTTAATGCAATTATAGATATGCTAATGCCTAAATCTACCACTTCATTTTTTGCTTTCTTTTTCATTCTAATTTATTTGTTTTCATTTTCTCTGTCTTCCTGTAAGGTAAGTAAATATTTTTTCAGAATTTCATTTGATTTACTTTTCAGTTTATCTCCCTTTATAACATTTTAGTGGATTGCTCTAGCTATTGAGATGTATATTTTATAGACATGTAATTTCCTCTAGTTGATCACTACCCAGTGTCTGCAAGAATCAAAAATTACACCTCATAAATATGTACAAAATAAATAATACATTTTAAAACGTACACACACAAATATATCCACAGACCAAACGGAAATATGGATTTTTCCCTGTATTCCAGCCTGCCAACTTTCTGAATAGAATTAAACAACTGGCTCTCCTTGATGTCTAGCTTGCCAACTGAAGATCTTGAGATTTTTCATGTAAAAAAAAACTGTTTTAGTCAACTTGCATCAACTTATATGTTCCTTAAAATTGACTTCTCTCTCTGTCTCTGTCTCTGTTTCTTTCTCTCTCTCTCTCTCTCTCTCTCTCCTCTCTCTCTCTCTCTCTCTCTCTCACACACACACACACACACACACAAACACACACACTCAGATAATATTAGCTGTTATTCTCTGGACAACCTTGACTTACAAACCCCAAGTTTTGATTTTTCTTTTGTGTTTTCTTTTTTCCCAATTAAGATTCTTTTATCATTCTTCTATATGTAAATATCACTTATTAGTCGTGTTTTAGGAAAATTTGCTGGTGACAAATTCCTTCAGCTTTCCTTTTTTTCTAAAATGTTTTGAATTCTCCCCTTCAGCTCTGAGTAATACCTTTACTGAACATAGAGCTCTGAGTCAACTTTCAGTCCTTAAATATGTTTTTCCACCTCCTTCTATTCTTCTTAATTACTAAAGAGGAATCTGCTGTCATTGCAATTGATATGCCTATAATAAGTAATGTATTATTTCTTTCTATCTTCTTTCATTGTTCCAGTTAACAGAATTTTAACTATAAGTTGGTGTACATTTTATTGGATTTATTGTATTTGACATTGCTTAGCTTCCTGAAATTTTAGATTACATTGTCAAATTTAGGAAATGTTCACATGCTCAATATTTTACTAATCTTTCATCATCAGCTGTTTTCCTCCTTTATTTCTGAGATACAATTGGTACAACTGTTAGGATTTTGTCATACTCCTACATATCTCTGAGGCTTTGCTCATTTTTTTCAACTTTATTCTCCTTTTCAGAATATGTAATTTTTCTTTTGCTGTCATCAAGTTCACAGATTATTTTCTCTATTCGCTACATTCTACTGTTCAATCTATTCACTGGATATACATATATGTATATATATATATATGAAATATTTAGACATTTAGAGAATTTTGATGAAAATTATATCTTTCCTGTATAGTTCCTGTTCTTACACATGGCCAGCCTCCCCCACTATCAACATCTCGCACTGTAGTGGTGGAGTGGCGTGCGTTGTTACAGGTGATGAACCTGTACTGACACATGATTATCACTTAACATACAGAATTTGCATTAGGGTTCATTCTTGGTATTGTGGATTTTGTAGATTTCAATAAGTGTTTAATGACATAGACCCACAGTATAGAATCATGTAGAAGAGGTTCACTGACCTAAAGTCCTCTCTAGTCTACTACTTTAAGCTTCTGTGTTCCAACCCCTTATAACCAGTGATTTTTTTTCTTTTTTACTATATCTATAATGCTGCCTTTTCCAGAAAGTCACATGTCTGGAACCATTCCGTATGTACCTTTCTTTGGATGGGCTTATTTTTCTTATTAATATTCATGTAATATTCCTCCATGTATTTTAATGGCCTGATTATTATTTTTATACTGAATAATATTTTGTTGTTTGCATTTAATACAGTATATTTATACATTCCCTTACTGAAGTACATTTTTTAATTCAAGTTTGACAATTATGAAGAAAATTATTCTAAACATTCAGAATTTTTGATTTGATCTATGATTTCAATCCATTGGATAAATACTAAAGAGAATGATGGGTTTTTATGGTAAAAGTATGTTTAGTTTTTGTAAGAAACTGCCAAATTGAATGACTGCAATATTTTACAGTCCACTCAACAGTAAATAATTGTTTCTGTTGCTTTACATCCTTTATAGCATTTGGTACTATCAATTTTTTGAACTTTTGCCATTCTATTATGCATGTAATCGTGTATCTTTATTACGCTTCTTGGCATTTTCTTGATGATGAATGATCCTGTATATTGGATCTTAAATATCTATGTAGTAAACTTCTTAAATATCTATGTGGTAAACTTCTTGTCCTGAGCGTTTCTGTTAATAGGTTTAAGTGCTTAAGTCATTATTCATATGTCTTTGAAGGGTAGTGTGGTGCTCAGTCTCTTTTTCTCTTACACTTCTTCGTCAAGTAGTGGACCGTTTTACACTATCGTGCACCTCCACCATGATGGGCTACCTCATCAAAGACACAGAGCAACAGGGTCAAACCATTAAAACTATGAGCCCAAGTGTACCTTTTCATTTTATTAGTTGATTATCTCAGTTACTTCTTACAGTAATGGAAAATTTACTATGATATTGAGTATTTTTCATGTACTTATTAATCATCTTTATATCTTCTTTGGTGAGATTTCTGTAGAGGTTGTTGGTCTATTCTTTATTGGTCTTTTTATTGTTGAATTGTAAAAGTTCTTCATTTATTTAGATAATAGACCCTTATTTAATATGTCTATTGCAAATAATTTTCTCTCTACTTTTGGTTTCTATTCTCATTCCATTATACTAGTATAAGTTATTAATTGTAATGACATCCAATTTACCAGATATTTATTTCATATGTCATACATTTGGTGTTGTTTCTAAACATTCAGCACCAAATTAAGATCATCCAGATTTTCTCCTGTGTTCTGGTCTTCTTTTAAAATATTTCTATATTTTACATTCATGCCTATGATACATTTTGAGTTAATTTTGGGGAAGTGTTTTAGCTCTATATTAGATTCACATGGTTGTAGGTAGTTGTTTAGTGTATAGTTTTCTGTTTCTGTTGAATAGTGCTGTGTATTTGGGCCTCCTACTAGGCTTCTGCTGAAATCGCCCTATCTGGGAAAGTGAGACCTACCTCTTCATTGTTCCCTGCATGTACCTGGCTGGCATTGCATGTGGTGGTGGTCTTGTTAGTTCTTAATGGTGATGAAATACCTGACTTTTCACCATGCCATCTCTAGCATTACCCCATAAATTGGGAGGTACCTTATAAACATGGAGTCAGGGTAAAAAACTAAGCACCTTGCTTGTTCTCCATTTATATTCATGGTCTACCTTCTTCTTTTCACCATTCAGAGCCTTTTGTTCATGTTACAGATGATGTTCAAGGTTTTTATTTGCACTTAACAGATGGAAAATTAAGCCTACTCTGTCTATTCTAGAAGCTGTAATTCTCCTTAGTGAATATTTATTTAACTAATTTTATCTGGGTGTAAAGATATTACATTTTGCTCTCCTAACAATTGACAGCATCTTAATTAATTGGCTTTAAAGTATGTTCAGTGTCAAGAATCTGGGTGCTTTAGAAATATAAAGCAATTCTAACCAGATTTTACTGTAAAAAAAAATAAACAACAGCAATGATAAAAGAGCCGATGACAGGTAGTGTATTGGGTGATACTGTGTACCCCCAAGTCCTCATACACTTTTGATGGGGCTTAGTATGGTGCTTGTTATCAATCTGTTGTCTAGCTCTGGGATTGGTAATGTGAGTGCTGCACCTGCCCAGGGGTGGAGCTGAGATACAGTGTAAGGGAGGCAGGTCTTCCCCTCTCTTCCTCTTCTGCTCTCTCTCTCTTTCTTTCGCCAGCGCACCTTGCTGTTGTGGCTGCCATGAATGGCTGTCCTGTCACTCCATGCTGCCTTGTAGCCAACTGAGTATGGACTGAAACTCCTGAGAAACTGTAAGAAATAAATCTTTTCTTCCCTAATTTTGGGTGTCAGGTATTTTGTCTCGGCAACTAGTGAAAAGTAACTAAGACAGGTAGGAAGAGAACTATTTTAAATTAGTCAAAATAGATGCATTAAAATACTTTACCAGAAGAGGATTTTATGCAGATCTAGAGTATTTTTACCTATTTTCTTGTCTGCATGACTATGAGAAATAATAAATTTCTCTCTTCTGTTTGAAAAACTGGAATGCTTAAGGAAAAGAGAATAGCGTGTAGTAAATTCAGATTTTGGAAGTGGCTATTTAAAGAACTAAAGAGTATTTCCAGTTAAACTTGGGTGTTTTTAAGGATTAGAAGTACAGGAAGAAAAAAAGAGTTTCTTTTTGATAAACTCTAAGGAGATGGTTAAATATTTTGATACTGTTCATCAGAGGATAAAAAACCTACTTGAAAAAAGATATGGTATCTTTTAGAACATTAGAAATGTTATAAAATTATGCTCATACACAGGATAAGAAATCTGGGGGTAGATGACTAAGTGACTAATAGCAGTTGAAGAGCTTATTTAATTTACAACAATTTTTATGTAATATTTTATTGTACAAATTTAGGTTTTCCAATGATATTTGGATTTTTTCCCGCAACACTCTTAATGAAACGGTAAACACAAGCAGACTTGGCCATTGTATCCTAAAGGTTTTACACCTAGTGGATAAGACACATATTTATCAAGCAATCACACATGGAAACAAATTACATCCATCTAGTTTTAGAGTTGTCAATAGGCTCCTTTAACAAGTTCTGGTTGAAATGTTTTTCAAAGGATCAAATGATGCTGAATGCATCAATAGCAAGGGAGAAAGTGTTGCCATGTACAAGAAACATATAAAAAAAGTAACTTTCAAGCCTGGTGCCATGTGCCATGCTTGTAATCTCAGTGCTCTGGAAGGCTGAAAAAGAAGGATGGCATATTTTAACCCAGTTTGAAACTTAACGAGTTGATGAGAACCTGTCAAAAAATAAACCCTTCAAACTGATCTTAACGTGAGTGATCTTAAGAAAATCTAGATGGATGGAGGATCTTGAGGAAAACTAATGAATAAAATCACAGTTCAAGGTGAGCTTAAAGAAATGAGAAAGCAAAACTATCCCTTATCTATTCATCTTTGTGTGAGATTTTGGCCTTTATTTTAATAATATATTAGAAACTACTGATTCCAGTAAAATTACTGGGAAAAAAGGAAGAATTGTTAAAAGACATTGTGATAGTCCATGAAATATAAATAATGGGCAGTCAATGTTTCAATGGGTTAATTTTACAGAGAAAACACAATTGATTTAATTATGCTATTATGCATGCTTTTGTCAAACTTATCTAGGAAAATCTTAGTTTACTGATTCAGTCATATATCAATTTAGGCATAAATTCTACCCAGTTCCTTCAAGTTCAGTGTTCATACATAAATAAATGATTTCTAACTCCACAAATCCAGTTCTACATAGCAATGACAAATGTGAAAAAAGTTCTAATAAATGTACAAAGGATCCAAATAAAATAGCACTTAGAGAAGACAAAGAGGCATGCTTTGTTTACAGAGAACCTAGGAAAGAAAATTCTTAAAAAATACCCTTTATTTTCCAGAGAATCTTAGATTAAGGTGGCAAACAAACCAAAAAGAAAATTATAGCCTTAAAAACTGTCAGACTGAGTAGTTCCCACTGAGAAGACTGGTGGTTTCTTTCAGATACGGTTAAGTGCCAAATCTATAATTTTCCATTTACTTTTCTTTGTCATTGCATATATAAGGTATTTACTCCAATTTGATGCCATTTGCACTTTGTCAGAAGAAGTCTTCCTGCAGACTCACATTAGTCACACTAATTCTTCCAAAACATGTTATAAAACCTGTCTCTGTCACTCTTCTTTTGAGATTAGCCATTTCCTCATACAGAATTCAGCTGCTGAATGATTGAAAGGCTATATAATTCAGCTCTAATGGATTGTGCTTTAAACTGCTCTAGATTAGAATACCATGGCCCACGTATATTAAAGTACGCACACTTCAAATAGAAAAGATCATATTCTACTGTCATTATGACTGGAATATCTACTTTAAAATCATGAGATGTATATTTTTGAGATGTGCTTAATTTGAACAAAAACACATAAATCATAGATGAGCTGACCCTTTTGGATTGCAAATTTTTGGATGTTGGGTAGTTTGTACAGCAATTTAAGACACCAATATTTTCCTGAACTAGTTGAAGATTAACTCTACAACAATTTTTTGATACAATTATTTTAAAATTAAATTGTGTGTTTGAAGTCTAAGGAGATACAACTGTACCTTGATTCCAGCACTGTTTTTCAAGTAGGCTTAGTTAGACAAGTACTTTATTGCAACTTCTTCTCTTCAAAGATTTGAGAATATCTTACTACAAATATTAATCCATACTTCTTGAACAAACAAGTTAATTGCTTTCTTCTGCCACTTTTCTTTTCTTACAGAATGTGGAACGAATAGGAACTTGATGCACTTTACAATGCTTTCCCATTGTCATGTGAGACTTTTACGCTGATGGTCCTTCCTTATTAGCAACACGGGGGTGTCATGCTGTATGGCCATTGGGTCTCTTCTTCAGACTCTGTGGGCAGAGGAAATTATGCCCACACATTAATCACATCTACTGGACTATATTAACTCTTAACTTTTCTGATTTACTAGTATCCTCCTTTGTATCAGTTAGTGCTTAGAACCCATGAAGATGTACATAGCAGCAAAAGTCTGTAAAGAAAAAGTACATGAAGTTGCATTCTGAACCAGAGGATACAAACATTCAACATACTTCAAGAACTTCAATTTTGGGGCTATTTGACACATAGCTGAACTCATTTCCTCTTCTCTAGATATCTCAGCACTAAAGAACACTTGATAAAATTTCAGTCATATTTGTATTTGATTATTTCTTCAGATCAGTTAGAATTTCCTGTTTATATGTTAAAAAGTATCTGCAGAATTATGAATGAATATAACAGAGATGGAAAAATATAGTGTGGTTGTATCAGTTAGGATTTACTAGAGGAAACAGAAATTACAAAGATATACAAAGGTATACAAATTACAGGATAGGCTTATGATGGTCAGCCACAGAGTTAAATGAGGAAGCGTGCGAAAGTTGTTTGCACGCTGGAGGCCGAAGGACTCTATCCAAGGTCTGGGGTTCACACCAGTGTTCTGTGCAAGTCTGCACCAGCAGGCTGATGGGTCTGCGACGGAGAGCCGAAAGGTCTACGCTGGAGGGCTGAAGAGTCTATGCCGGAAAGCAGAACAGTCTACGCTGGAAGCCAGGAGACGATGTCCAAACCAAAGGCAAAGACTGGAGCTCCTCCAAAGAATGGAATGGAATTGTCCTTCCTCCTTCTCTTTATACCATCTTGGTGATGACCCACCGTAGGGTGGGTCTTCTACACCCTAGGGTGTAGAATTCCTAAGCTCTTTTAGTTAGGCCTCTAAATGTTTCAAGTTGACATAATCAATCAACCACTACAGTATATTTATTCCTTACAAAAATATTTATTAAGAGTACCTGGCCAGTGTGAAATGACTCAGAGTAGTGTGTCTTGTACAAACATGTATTGTCACTTGTCTCTGAACCCCCCAAAGACAATTACAACATAGGACTTATCTTGGTTCTGAGGTGTGAAAAAATATGCAGTAAATAGTTATTGAACAGATGTAAGAATATTTAAAGTATCTGGCTCAAAATATTAGCAAAGACACAGAACTGTGCTTTAAATAGAGAAAGCACAATTGAGTAATTTTTATCACTTAACTTGGATTTATTGCTTTACTATGGTTCTGATGATGAAAATATTCTAAGCTTATTATTTCTTGTGAATGATATGGCACAGTGCCATTGACAAAGCTGGAAAGGGCTAGCAGTTAGCTAATAAGACAATTGACTTTTGATGAAAGTAGAGATAAACCATCCAGCCATCTAATTTCAAAAATACAACATACAGTTTTCATGGATGTTGTTTTTGCTACTATTAATCATGACTTGCTGATGAGAGCCAATTGAAATCATATATATATATATATATATATATACTCCTTAACTTCTAAAAATGAGTTCAAATTGCAGGCCCAATGGGTCCACCATAAGTTTAGTAATGGCATGGTCTCCAATTTTAGCAGACATCACAGATCTTTCTGATGCATGAAAGCCATGAACCGCTTCTAGCAGAAGTTGTCCTTATATAATAGAAAATAAAATGTCAAAAACAGCAACACTAATGTTTGCAACTACAAACATTTAAGAGAATAGACAATGACTCTTTAAAAAGTTAAACTAAAACAATGTTTATATGAAAGGGGAGGGAAAACCAAAAATGATATTCTTAGAACAACCTTGCAGGTGAATCTGAATCAGTTGAAAACAAGATTATTTAGGAAACTTTGATCAGTAGTGATTCTACAGAAAAGATTTGTATCACAAGGCAATGCTGTCATCCCCTTCAAATATCTATTACCTAATAATTTTCTCCGGCCTCACTGTTTTGACTCTACTGTAGACTCCTATTATCTCACACTCACAGTAGAGTCCTTACAATCTTAACAGTAAAAGAAAACAAACATATAAGCAAACAGGAGACCAAACCAAAAAGATAGTTACTTTGTTAAAACCTAAGTAAAATCGAGTAACTCTATTACTCAAAAGCCTTTGGTTGTGCTTCTTTCACTAAGAGTAAAAGGAAAATTCCACACAATGCCTTAAGCGCATGTCATCCACACTCTTCTTCCTTCTCTGACTTCGCCTTCCACTTTCCATCTTTGATCACACTTCTCCAGTCACAGTGACTTCCCTGATGTTTCTTGCATGGGTCAAATATACTCCTGCCCAAAGGACTTTGAACTGGATGCTCTTGACCAGAATGCTTTGTCCCAGGTGTCTGGGGAGTTAAGTCACTCAGTCCTCAAGTTTCTCAGTGATGACAACTCAGGAACTCAGGGCAGCAATCATTCAATACCTATGTTCAGGAACAAATAAATGAGATGTTAAAGCATCTGAATACCTAGGCTGGAATTTGCTCCCAGATGTTCTGCCTCATATTAATCTAAAGAAGGGTCTGGGCCCCCCCCTCCATCTCCCTCTCCATCTCTCTTCTACTTCTTCTGTCCCTCATGTTGTTTTCTTCTCATTGCCTTGGAGAATTTGATGTGCACTCTTAGCTATGGACCAGTGATGCCACCAAATGAAAGAGGAAATTAATCTATTCTGCCAAACACAGTACAGTTCAATGGTGAGAAGCAAAAAGGAAACTGATGAGACCTCAAGAAAAAATAATTTCTTCCAGTTTTTAGGAGTTCAAAGTGGAATTGGCTACCACTAGAAGCAATAACCTTCCTATTACTAGAAATAAAATGTCACAGCTAGCATGACTCAATTCAGGTTAGAGAACAGTTTTCAAAAACTAAATATAAGCAATAAAGTTATAGAAAGTTGCAGAAAAAATGGTTGTTTGTGTGCCATTACTTAAATGCACACATCTAATCCTAGAGAAAATTAATGTTTAGGAAATTTATTTATTACACAGTGAACCTCAACTTTTCCACCAAGAAAACACATATAAAACTGTCAGCTATTAGCAAACATGTAGTGCATCAATATGTTTCATATAGTCACACACACACACACATATATATACACATATATACATTTCTCATATATTCATATAAATGGAAGTATATACAATGAGTTGCTGTATATTTTAAGTGGGTGAATTTTATGGTCTATTCATAACATCTCAACAAGTCTATATTAGAAAAACATAATAACCTACAGGGCTATATCAGAAGTTGACAAAATGGCAGAGTAATGCACACCAGCAACTCACTGTCTCCATGCCAAATTGAATAAAGTCTCAAAAACAATAGCTTGGAGAGAGAAATAAAAGTGAAATAAGGGTACATAGGAGCCACTAGGGAACTTGTAGAGAAGAAAATAAGATTAAGTGATACAGAAGATGTGGATCATGTCACAGAAGAGAGACTGGGTCGCCACTGACAATGACTGACTAGACTCCACCTGGGAGGCAAGATGAAACTAACAACTTTTGTGCTCTCCACAGATCTATACCAGGACCAGTAGAATCTTATGCAATTGAAGAGAGCAGTAAGAATGTGAGACTCTGCTTCCTGGGTGGCCTTCCAGAGGCAACAGTTGGTGAATGACTACAGTACAACTACAGAGGACACAGTCATGTAAAGCAGGAGCTGGCAGGGATGTCATTTGAGGGAAGGCCTAGGTGTTTGAACCTAGATCCCAGACTACCCCTTTGGCTACTTTACACGGCTAAATTTACAAAGAAGATGTGTGAAAGATAGTTACAAGAGACTATTTACAGTTAAGGAAAAAGGTGGGCAAGTCCCACTGAGAGGCAGGGAGCGGTGATCACAGATTCAGTTCCTGAAGTCAGAGGTCAGTTTCAGCCTTAGTTACACAGGATTGCAAGTTAAAATTTCCCTCCTATTCCCAGTGCTAAAGGAAGGGCCAAAACAGGGACTTCCAGTATGTTATTTCTCAACTAGCCCTGATAGATACCAGTGTAACAGATTAGTCTGTTACTGCTGTAGCTGACTTCATCACATAGGAATAATCCTGACACAGTGGACAGTTTAGTGTCAGTGAAATTTTCCGCCAAATCCACCATCACACCCAGGGAGAGGAACACCAAGAGTGTACACACATGCATGCACATTCACAAATAAACACAGATACAAATAAAAGAATTGGGAAAAAGGAAATAGAGGATCTCTGTTCTCTGCAACTTTCCCAAGGAAGAGAAAGTGTCACGAATTGAGATGAAAACAAATACCATGTAGCAGAAATCTATGAGGATTTTTTAGAAGGAATGGAAAAACTAACTAAGTTCAAAGAGGCAGTGAGCCAAAAATTCACAGAAATTTCACTCAATATGGCAATGGAGAATTTTGAGGAAATAGGTGAAAAAATTGAACAAGCTAACCAAAACAGTTCCTATTTTTAGTGACAGATTTGACAAAGATATGGAATCCTTGAGACGCTGTCAGAAAAATTATTGAAATAAAGAAGTATCAAATTAATACACTGAAGAAATGACCAATGTGAAGACAGTTTCTGATGTTGAGGATAAAATAGTGAACTATGATAAAGAGCTCAAAAAAGCAAAAAAGAAAATAATATATCAAGAGAAAACTATCCAACAGCTACGAGATGACAACAAGAAGACCAGTCTAAGCCTAATCAGAGTTAGAGTTGAACTAGAAGACAGCACAAGTAGATTCACTAACACACTTGCAGAAATTATGGAAGAAAATTTTCCTAAGTATAAGGAAAGTTTAAAATACAAGTAAGTGATACTTATAGAACAGCAAAAAATTATGCTTAAAGAAGTTCACCAAGTCATATCTTCATTAAATTCACAGATATCCAGCAAAACTCCAGAATTTTAAAGGCAGTCAGAGAAAAATAAATAGTCACATGTAAAGAAGGTCAGAAGAGCTTAGAGGGAAGTATTTCAAGTCTTAAAAGCAAATAACTTCTACACCAGATTAACTTACCTAGCAAACCTGTCCTTCAAAATTGATGGCAAAATAAGGTATTTCTATGAAAAAGATCAGTTCAAAAGATATATGTGTGATAAATTGGAAATACTCAAGAATCTTCTCAACAACAACAAAAAATAATGAATTGGACCTAGCTAAAATCACAGAGAAAACTAGTGAGGTTAATGGCAAGTAGCAGTGGAAACATCAGGAAAGAACAGACAAATTGATAAACAGGTGAAAAAGACAATGATAGTAAATAACCAACACATTTAAGTAATAACATTTCTCAGTATTATTCCCTCAACTCTACAATCAAAAGACACAGACTGGAAGAGTGGATCAAAAAATAGGGCTCAACCATCTGTTACATTCAAGAACCTCATCTAATCCAAAAAGATATTTATAGATTAAAATTAGAGGATAGAAAACAAGATTTCATCCACCATGAATGTGAAAACAAGAAGGGGTAGCAATTCTAATATCAGATATGGTAAAGTTCAAGTTAAAATGGACTGGAAGAGACAAAGTAGTCGCTACATTCTAGTTAAAGAAAAAAAATCCAACAAGAGAGAACAATGACAAGCATATATGCAAAGCAACTATCTTCATAAAACGAAGTCTGACAGAATGAAAACGTCAAATAAATATTAACATAATCACAATAAGGAATTTTAACACCCTGCTTCCACGAAAAGACAGATCAACTAAACAACAACAGCAACAAGAAAAAAAAACAATAAAGCAATTTCAGAGCTTGAATATACAGTTAATGGATGTAGTATTCCACCCTTCTACAACAGAAGATATACTATTTTCAGCAGCATATGGTACTTTTTCTAAAAGAGTTCACATACTAGTACACAAAGCCTACTTATGTAAATACAAAAGAATCAATTACTCCATATATACAGACCAACATGCAAGGAAAATAGAAATCAACAGCAGAAAAAATTTAGAAAAGTAAAAACTACTAGAAAAGTAACAGCATACCCCTAAATAACCAATCGATCACATAAAAAATCAAAGATGAAATTTTAAAACTTCTAAAAGTTAATAACAATGACTATAAAATTCAACAAAATCTGTGGGAACCAGTGAAAGCTGATCTAAGAGAATAATTCATTGCAATCAATGTTCATATTAGGAAAACAGTGCAAGCTCAAATGAATAAACTTATGAGAAATCTTAAGACACTTGAGAACCAACAATAAATCAGCCCCCAACCAAAATTATGCAGACAATTTATAAAGATGAGAGTGGAAATCAATGACATTGAGACTGATGAAGTTTTTTAAAAAAAATTAGTGAATCAAAGAGCTGGTTCTTTGAAAGAATAAATAAAATGGATACGCTCTTAACCAGATTTACCAAGAGGAATACAAAAATAAAAAAGACTCATATCAATGCGACTAGAGATATAAAAGGTAAAATCACAGCAGACACTCAAAATCCAGTAGATAGTAACTATTTTGAACAATTGCATTCCAAAACATTAGAAAATTTTAAAGAGATGAACAGATTCTGAGACATATACAAACTACCAAAACTAACACAAGAATGCATAAATATGCCTAACAACACAATGACATACAATGAAGTTGAATCAGTAATAATAATAAAACAAAAAGTCTGCCAACTGAAAAAAGCCCAAGATCTGATGGACTCACTGTTGAATTTTACAGAACTTTTTATGATGTTATGTCACCAATACTCCTCAAGCTCTTCAAAGAAATTGAAACAGTGCTCCCAAGTTCATTTATGGAAGCCAGGATCACCCTGCTTTCAAAACCAGATAAAGACCCAACTAAAAAAGAGAGCTATAGGCCAATTTCTCTAATGAACAGATATTAAAACCCTAGAAAGATACAAGCAAATACAATACAGCACATTATCAAAAAGATTATAAATCTTTCTCAAGTAGATTTCATTGCAGAGATGCAAAGAAAATATAATACATCACATAAACAGGAGCAAGATAAAACTATACATGATCATATAAATAGATGCACAAAAGCTTCATGATAAAAACCCCATATGAAAACAGGTATAAAAGGACCATATCTATTTATGGTCCAAGCTATTTATGACAAACTAGTAGCCAGCATCACACTAAATGGGGGAAAACCTAAAAACAGTACCCCTGAAATCAGGAACAAGACACTATCACCTCTTCTATTCAACATAGTACTTAAAACATTATCCAGAGCACTTAGGGAAGACAAAGAAATCAAAGTGATATATATCAGGAAAAAGAATTCAATGTATTATTATTTACAGATAACATGATACTCTACATAGAAGACCCAAAGAACTCCACCAAAACATTTTTAGTATTAATGACCAACTTCAACAAAGTAGCAGGATACAAAATCAGCACACAAATATCATTAGCATTTGTGTACACCAACAATGAATGGGATAAGAAGGAAATTATAAAAATACTACCATCCACAGTAGCTTCAAGAAAAATGAAATATCTAGGAATCAGCCTAACCAAGGAAGTGGAAGACCTCTGCAAAGAAAACTATAGTACTCTCGAGAAGGAGACTGACGGTTCATCAGAAAATGTAAAGATGTCCCCTGCTCTTGGATTGGCAGAACCAATTTTGTCAAAAAGGTATACTGTTATATAGATTCAGTGCAGTTCCAATCAAAATACAAACAGCATAATTTACAAATCTAGAGAGAATAACCCTAAAATTCTTGTGGAACCAGAAGAGATTCAGAATAGCAAAAGTAATTTTAGTAAGTTTTGGCAATAAGAGCAAAGTAGGTGCCATTGCAATATCTGACTTCAAGCTATACTACAAAACAGTAGTGATAAAAATATCAACATAGTGCATCAAAAACACACACATGGATCAGTGGAACAGAACTGAGGATACAGAAACCTTCCTAGACATCTTCAACTATTGATTTTTGAAAAAGGTGCAAAAAACCTGCGTTGGAGGAAAGATAGCCTATTCAACAAATGGTGTTGGAAAAGCTATCTGTTTATAGAAGAATGAAACTGGACCCTTATCTCTCACCATGTACTAAATTAAAATAAAAATGGTTCAAAGATCTAAACATTTAAACAGAAACATTAAATTTTCTGAAGATAAAATACGGAAAACAGTGGAAGACATAGGTGTAGAAAAGAATTTTCTAAACAGAACTTTAATTGCACAAGAAATAGAAGCAACAATTAACACATTGGATTATATCAGACTCCTGTAAAGCAATCCATTAGTAGAGTGAAGAGACAACTTACAGAATAAGAAAAATAAATTACTAGCTACTCTTCAAACAGAGGACTGATGCCAAAATATACAAAGAAGTTAAAAAGAAAAATTAAACCACCTAAATTTAAAGACCTCGTCAAGAAATGGGCAAGAAAAACAGGCATTTCACAGAGGAAGAAATATGAATGGTTAACAAACATATGAAAAAATGTTCAACATCTCTGGCTATTAGAGAAACACAAATTAAAACAGTGCTGAGATTCCATCTTACTCCAGAAATAATGGCAATCTTTGGAAGTCAAACAGTTACAAATGATATTGTGGTTGTGATGAAAAAGGAACCCTCCTGCATTGTTGGTAGAAATACAAACTAATACAACTACTATGGAGATCAGTATGCAGATTTCTCAAAGAATTGAAATTGGAAATTCCATGCCACCTAGCTATCCCACTGCTAGGTATCTTCACCAAAAAGATCAACTTCCATATTACAGTGACACATATAAACCAATGTCTATAGCAGCACAATTTGCAATAGCTAAATCCTGAAAGCAGCTTGTATTCCCATTAAAAGAAAATTGGATAAGAAACTGGTATCTACATACAATGGAATACTACTGGGCTATTAAGAATGGCAAATTCAAGGCTGAGGATTTAGCTCAGCAGCTCAAGCACTTGCCTGGTAACCATGAGGTCATGAGTTCAAACCCCCTCCCAGTACCAAAAAAAAAAAAAAAAAGAAAGAAAGACAAATTTAAGACATTTGTAGGAAAAATGAACGCAACTAAAAAATGTAACATTGAGTGAAATAAGCCAGACACACAAGCTTAAATATTATATGGTATCTCTCAGTTGAATGAGCAAAACACAAACAGCAAATGATAAATGATGGATAGAAAGGGACAAGGGGACAGATCTCTTGGAATTAGGAAGTGGTCCAAGGAACAAGGGCAAGGGATGAAAAAGAGGGGAAGGAGAAGTAAGAAAAAAACAATCAAAGAATGGATAAAAAAGATGTGGTATTTTTATACAATGGAGTACTACTCAGCTATTAAGAAAGATTGTATTGAGACTTTTATAAGTAAATGGTCACAACTTGAGACCACACTCATAAGCGAGATAAATCAAACCCACATGTGTAAATACCGTATTGTCTCCCTAGTGTAAGAAATGGAAAAGTTTATGTGATT
>RJWM01005044.1:0-95803 GCA_004363535.1 Dasyprocta punctata | reverse complement strand
GATGACTAACAGAGATACTATGAAGTGTGTGTGTGTGTGTGTGTGTGTGTGTGTGTGTGGGTGTTACTAGAGGAAAAAATAGGATAGCCTTGGATAACCTAAGGCTTTGTCTACGGCCATACCACCCTGAACGCACCGAATCTCGTCTGATCCCAGAAGCTAAGCAGGGTCGGCTGGTTAGTACTTGGATGGGGGATAACCTAAGTCTTTGACTTTGAGTTGAGTTGAGGTAGGAAGCTAGGTTACTGATTTTGCGTCCAGGTTTATTTTAATCAAAAATAAATTTAGTGATTTTATCATCATGATAAAATACTATAACTCAAAAGTGAACATTATTGTTAAAGAAAGACATTGTAATATTGTGTATATTACCTAGTTCATTTAATACTTAAGTTCCTTGTAAATAAAATAATAAAAATATTGTCAAAAGAATTCAAATAATTTATAAATAAATTTGCTTAGAACAAATTAATGTTCAAGCAAAGAAGAAAGTTATCATTACCTTAGGAAAGAAACATTCTTAATATATTAAACAACATAGTTTGCTAATTGCATTTCTTTGCTTTTTATGAACCAAATAACTAGGTTATTAAATCTTATATGAGATTCAGCCAAGCCTCCATATATGTGCATCACTAGTCTTAAACCCTTTAGCATGTGCAAAAGAAGAATCCACAGCTGTTTCCAATATACTAAAAAGATTGTTATTAGTTTGACAGGACGATTTAATTGTAAAATAAATTGGAAAATTCCTTTTGGGTCTATACAATGCATTCTAAATTAAAGTCAAGAAGTAAGAGGATTCAGTATCTGTTATGTCTAAAGTTCTACTGAAGGCCCTTATGTTGAAAAATGAATATGACATTACATTTTAATATGGAAGGTGGTGAAACTGAAGAAGATGTCATTGGACACTTTGTGAGTAGAAGAAAACATGGTCTTTAATGAGTCTGGAACTGGAGTTTCTTGGGTAGAAGTTTTCTAAGGAAGTGGATTGCAAATCAGTCTCTCTCTCTCTTTCTCTCTCTCTCTGTCTCTCTCTGACAGACACACACACACACACACACACACTATTTTCATGCATATATAGGGATCCATGTTCTAATTATCATTTGGAGGAGTGCAAGAAAAGAAGTTGGGATATGTTTTGGAAAGAGGGGAAAAGAAACATACTAATTTTTTAGGAAATGAAAAAATGTTTTAAAGTCAAGTTTTTAGGAAAAGATAATTTAGACTCTTATGAAAGAGCCTGTGTGTTCTTTTCGTGACAGTGGCTTTCTAAGAGATTTGTGTGAAACTGAATTGAATTGCCTGTTCCCTCATAGATGTAGTTATATTTACAGGAAATTAAAGCTATCTGTATAAATTCAAAGATAAGTGTCTTATGAATTATAGATAGAGTAGCATGTTATCACTTCATTCTGGATATTGAAGATTTTACCTAATATTATGAAACAAATTATGCTGAAGTCAATCTACAAGAAATTTAAATGATAAATCCTAAGAAGCTGAATTAGTTGTGCACTTGAAGACCTCTTGAGCTCTTTTCCCAAATACTGAAATGAATATGGGTATTACAAGATGCCTAATTATACAAGATTCTCAACACTTTGCATATACAGTACTAGTTGTCAGAAAACTCCTTATGGAAGCCCGCACTACCAATGACAATATTGTGGTTGGCGGATAGTGAAGTCCAACAAATATGTATTAAAATAGACTTATATGTAAGCATCAAAAGTTGTTCAGTAGCCACAATTATGAATTACATAGCTAGATTAAGAAACATGTAAAAATGTTTCCCTCATGGTGTCCATTGATTTTGGAAGGAAAGAAATGAGAGATGGAGACAGAGAGACGGGGGTGGGGAGGGAGAGGCAGAGAGAGAGAGAAAGTGGGAGACAGGGAGACAGAGGGAGAGATCTTACTAGTATGTGCTTCATCGTTCAGGCTTCATGAAGAACTGCATACAGTGTGGTTTGACTAAGGGTACCAGAGTTAGTGTTGATGTGAAAGAACAAATGAGTTTTGAGCCCATTTGTACAGTACTAAGAAGTTTATTGAGGCAAATGAGTCAGAGAAAGAACACTATAACTCAAGACAGAAGTCTATAAAAAGACAAGGATCTTATGAACTAGCAGGACAGGAGTAAGGAATAAGCAGTTCAGTATGTCTGTATAGTCTTAGTATTCTATTGGACAAGTTCTGTGTTGTATAGAAATAAAAGTAGACCGACATGATATTAAAGAATGTGCCATTCAATTGCATTCTTTACATATTTTGAGCAATAGAATAATATGGTTAGGATTATACATTAACAAAAATATTTAGTAAGGGAGAGAAACAAATTTGAGGGATACGCTGATTTTAGAATCCATGAAATTGCTTAGCTGACAAAAATTAAAATGTGCAAAAAAAAGAGGAGATAAAGGTTATTTCCAGCATTTGTGTAATTTTTAGATAGAAATTGACTGTACTGACTTTTATATTTTATTTCACACTAAGAATGCAGATGTTATTTCTAAGTATTTCCTCATTTTAGTTGCATCTCACACTCTGTTCTAGTGGAAAATTTCATCTTTTAAAGAAAAGTTTTCTTCAGCTTAAGAAATTATCTGTTTTGACTAGTGAAACATGGCAAATTATTCATTCTTGTCTTATGCATATCTAGGTTCAAAAAAGTAAAGGTAATGTGTGGTTCAAACATCATCATTAACTGCCACAAATTATCACAGTAAATTTGTGAAAGGGGTATAATTTTATTGATAAAAATAGAATAAAAATCTTGTGAGAAAATTAAACAGTGAATTATTTTAAGTAGGATTTATAGCTATACATTTAATGTGAACTGCCTTTTTAAAGGGCTTTGGAAAATGTAGGTAGAAATATAAGTACTTACTCTATATTTCATGTCTTTGGCCTTAAAGTTAAGAGGATAGCATTTAACATTCAGCAATGTGTGGGTTATCTTTGAGTTTTCTTATTCAGGTACAATAATGTCTTTTACAGTTAACTCTTCGTTATCCATGCTAATATGGAGTGAAAGTTAGTAACTCCAATGATGGGAGTACGCACATGCACATTCACATGCTTGTATGTTTTAGCACGTTAGCCAGTTTTTTTCCCATGTATAGTGTACGGCCAACAAACGGGCTGCATGCATTATATTAACCTTTGAATTAACCCCTGCTCCCAGTAATTTAGTTGGTTCAACTCAAGTAGTTTTCTGAATTGTAGAAAATAGTGAGATTATAAAATATACTTTAAATTAAAAAGTGCTTTTATTTTGAAATGAATTAGAAATTTAATTAGCATATAAACCTCACTATGAATATATGCTTTAACTCATATCCCTCTTTTTGTGATAAGACAATTTGAAATCTATTCATAGCTATTTTCTTGTATACAATACATGTTTGATAGCTATAGTCAACATAATGTAATATAGCTTTCTTGAGTTCCTCTTGTCTATCTGAAGTTTCATATCTTTCAACCAACAAGACCTCAAAGCCTCCATTCTATGCATCTACTTATTATTTCCCCTTCTGCAATTTCAATTTTTAAAATTCCACATATGAGCAAGACCACAGAGAACTTTTTTTGTGCTTGCTCTATTTTTAATACTACGCCTTCCAAACCCATCGTGTTGTTGCTCCAAACACAAGACTTTCTTCATTCTTACATATATACACATTTTCTTTATCCATCCGTCTGCATGTATCCATATCCTGGCTGCTGTGAATAGTGCTAAAATGTCCATGATGTTGTAATTATCTCTTTTGCACACTGACTTCCTGTCCTCCAGATTCACACCAGTGAATATGACAATTTTGTGGAGGTTTTATTTGTAATTTTGGGAGGAAACTCCATATTTTCCATAATGGGTATACAAATTTATTGAAAACATTTTTATTCTGGAAATATTCACTTGAAAAGAATAAAAATGTTATCATAGTTGATAGGAATTTAGGGATACATACTAGTACAATACTTCCAAAAATTTTTCTTCCAATTCTGGGTTAAAAGTATTGATAGCCTATTCTCTCAGACGTTTAATATAAAATAATTTTCTGAGAAATACACAGGTAACAATAGGAATGCACATTGTTAGAAAATATGTAGCTACTCTAAAGAGACCATGACTTGAAGAAAACCTTTACAAAATTAATAGAAATGTCCTTTATTATTCAATCTCTCAAAACTACTGTCACTATCTCTTTTCATACGTTTATCATTTATTCTCTATTTCCATGACTCTTCCTCTAGCTTTCTGTCTGCATAGTTTCATTTTTAGGATATTATTTCGTGTCACAAAACCAACCAATGAATTTGAATCATAAGTTATATAGTATGATTTCAACTTGCAATATCCATGATTGAATACTTGAGCTTTATTTATTGATTATTTCTGTGCTGTCATTCACTGGGAAATGGTGAAGTATTGCAGGGAATATCATTTGCATTAAGTATATAAATACAGCTTTTGGTACATGTAGCAGCTTAAAGTAATGCAATGGTTTTATTCAATATTCTGAAATCATGATAAACTAAAAACACTACAGAAAACATACTAAAGAAAAATGTCAACAAAAATTAATAATTAATATATAATATATTTTAAAGTTTTAGTATTTTTTTTTTGTCCAGAAGAAAAGAAAATGCTACTCCAAAATATCATTGGAATGTTGGTACAGCTTTCATTTAGACAAAATAGGGCTCATCCAGGGTGGTACAGCCGTTGACATCACATTCATTTAAAAACATAGAACAGTGAATACTTTTTCTCTCATAGCTGTCATGTGTTGCTGTTGCCCTATTGTAGAGCAAGAGTGTGACTGTGAAAAAGAAAGTTAAGTGTAAAGTTGCCTGTTATCATTTTAGTTGAGTATATGTGGGAAGTTACACAATATTATTATAGTTTTGTGAAAGAAAGGTAATAACTGACATAGATAATTATTTGATTTAAAGAATATTCAGGTTTCATTCTTGCCATGTTATAATGTCATGCTACTTTTCTTCTTTCAAAAATACATACCAGGGCCGGGAGTTTGGCTCAGTGGCTTAAGCGCTTGCCAGGTAGGCACGAGGTTGTGAGTTTGATCCCTGGTAACGAAAAAAAAAAATAGATACTTAGCATTCATAACGTGTATACAACATATATCTTTGGAGAAGTATCTTTTTTTGTACCAAGAATCAGACTCACAACTTTGTGCTTTTTAAGTAGGCAATGTGCTGCTGAGCTATATTCCAAGCCTTTTAGAGAAGCATTTTAATATGAAGTTTAGGCACTGAAAAGTGGTCATAGAAGGCTGTTAAGTGTACAGCAGAGTGACACTGACAAAGCATACTCGTGTATTAGTTTCTTTAAGGCTAAATGTATTTTGTTTAAATGTTATTGACAAATTATCAACCTGAGAAAATAGTTGCACATATAACTTGCGTAGGCAATAAGTGAATGTCAGTGGAAATATATTTTCCAATAGTTCAAAGGCTTTCCATGAGTTTTGGGCCAGCCAGGGCTATGTGTTCAAGATGAGCCCTTGTCTCCAAAAAGGCATAAAAATAAACATTTTTCTTATTCAAATTATAATCTTTAAACTTAGCATATTATTTATGATATGAATTTGAAATCATTGGTATCTTTTTCATAAGAAGAATCCAGATTTTTTTAAAAAGTGGCAAAACCAATATTGTTCTTGAAAAACTGTTGTTAATGATGGCAACCTTGTGTACTTAGTAGTGATTTATTCTAAAGAGAAGCTGGACTTTCAACTTAAACAATACAGATGCCATTAAAGTGTCTAGAAGTTTATAATGTTTCTAAGTACACCAAGAAATTTACATGTCAATAAAAATCACTGAATTATGGTAAAACTAATGAAAATATACTTGGAGGGCCGGGAGTTTGGCTCAGTGGCTTAAGCGCCTGTCTGGCAGGTGCGAGGTTGTGAGTTTGACCCCCAGTGTAGCAAAAAAAAAAAAAAAGAATGAAAATATACTTGGGATATCCCATATATAAATTTTAGTCCACGTTTAGGACAACAAATGGGCCATTTGTATTCTTTCCTAAATGCTTCTGTGAACCAATAAATGAAAGTTCCAAGGATACAGGATAGATGTAGAAAGGTAAACTCTCGGTCTTGATGTCAACTTGATTGGATTAGGAAAGGGTTAGCAGGTTAGTAAAACACAGCTCTAGGTGTGTCTGGATAAGTCATCGAGGCGTGATTTTGGCGGCCCTGTGGTCCTTGGCCTCTTTCCTCTCTGGTCTCGCCATGTCCTTTCACCATGAGGTTTCTGTATTGGAGCCACCTAAGCATGGAATGAATCCCCTGAAAATGTAAACTAAATTAAACTTCTCCTTTAAGGTGTGAGTGTTTCAGCAAAAGCAAAGCTGACTAATACAGAGAACTTGAGAGCAATTGAGAAAGACGGGCAAATCAGAAGGCAGTAGTTTAAGAAAAAGCAAAGTTGTAAATCCAAATAGGAAAAAAAGATGCTACCACATCAGGGTAAAGAAAATGAAAAAGAATTATTAAATAGACAGCATTAGTGCTCTGTCTGCAGAATAGCTAGCATAATAGTGTCCCATTCTGTAAGTTTTCTCTTCACTCTTTTGCTTGATTCTTTGGTGCACTGAAGTTTTTTTTAAATTTGGTAGCAGCCTAACTGAGATGTATAAAGAAAATGTGGTATTTATACACAGTGGAGTACTACTTTAAAATAAAGAAAGAAAAACTTGAGTCATTTGTAGAAGAATGAATGCAGCTTTAGACTATAATGATAAGTGAATAAATTAGACACAACCTTAAATAACACATGTATGTCTTATATAAGAAACCCAAAATGTAAATAAATAGCAAAATAAAAGAAAGATTGTAGAAAGTAGTGAGATAAATCTTTCCCAAGTGGAAAAAGGATCAAGAGATGGATAGAGGGAGGAAAGATGAGAAGGGAAAGAGCAAAAAAAGAAAAAAAAGAATTAATATGTGTTATGTGCATGTACCAATTCCCCACAAGGAATGTAATATTTATGTACTAAAACAATGCAGTAATAAAAACAATAAGAACAAAAATGTAGTATTGACAATCTTGGGGATGACTAGCTTCCAAATTTAGAACAGATAATAGATGACTTCCTTCACTAAGTTAAAAGAAAAACAGAAAATAGATTTATGGTAATGGATTTCAAATGGGAACAGTTTGCCCTAGCAGTATTTGGCAATATTTGGAGACCTTTTGGTTATCCTAGCTAGAAAAAAATGCAACTGCCATCTTGCATAGAGACCACAGATGCTGGGAAACATCCTGCAATCAACAATAGATGTCTTTCTTTATAACTGCACAGCGAGGAATTATCGTCCCACATCGTCATTAGGGAGTTAAGAAACACTGCTGTTTTTGGAAAAGAAATTTTCAACACATAGCATACAAAATATGGTCACATCATAAATACTTGAACTGTGAATATGTTGGTTTAAATGCCAAAAGAGACTTTGCAGATCTGGTTAAATTACAAATCCCAAGAAAAGGGATTTTATTTTGAGATATCTTGGAGAAACCAGTGTAATCACAAGGCTTTTTTTTTTTCAGTGTTTATTATTTTTTAGTACATGTTCACGTTACATAATGATTACATTCCTTGTAGAGAGTTGGATAAGGGAAATGACGTGGGAGAGAGAGATAACAGAATATAACAACAGAAGCAGAAATAAATGTGAAAAACTGCATAAGAGATTTAAAAATGTTATGCTGCTGATTTTGACAAAGAAGGAGGGGATGATAAAACAAGGAAATAAGGAGGCATCTAAAAGTAGGAAAATTCTGGAAAATTGATTTTCCCTTAGGGACTCCAGTGAGAACACAGACCTAATGACACTTTGAATTTTGAATTGGTAAAGCCCTGCACAAACTTCTGGCCTTTAGAATTGTCAAATTATATGACGTTTTAATTTGATGACAACATGTTACAACAGCCACAGAAAATCAATTAACGTTGAGTTTGAGTTAGACATCAAGTAGAAATAGAGTCAGAGAGATAAATACTATAGCAGGCAAAGGAGAAGAGAGAGAATTCCAAATAGTGGGAAATAGCAAATAAAAAAATGTGCCTGGAAATAAAACAAGGATTGAAAAGAGTTATTGAACTTAAGAAGAAATCATTAGTTATATCATTCAAAGTGATTTCAGTAGAACATTAGGGCAAAAGAACTTGCAATAGTGACGCAAGAAGTAAAAGGAAAATTAGGAGTGGAGAATAAAGTCTTTTTATCTTTAAGAAAAATAGCAATATCTAGCAGACAGCACCATGGGGACTAATACTTGTATGCTTGTGTTTATATGCTCTGGGTTTTTGAGAGAACCTTGTGCATGTGGAAGATGAAGGAAAAAGCAATTGAAAGATATGAAAAAAGAAGAAGGAAAGTCCCCTGAAGTGTGAGTTACATTAAATACAGTCAGTGTCTAAACTAGAATAAGAAAAGATGGAAGCATGTGAATGAATTGAAAGCATTTATAAATGAATGCAGAGCTGACTGGTGGTTGCTTCTCTTGTTTCATAAACTTGGAGGCAAGTGTTCACAGGTGAAGTTATGTTTTGATGAGGGAATTGGTAAGAGGTGGTACAACTGAAAGACAAGATTCAAATTAGAATATTTGAAAATGAACCTGTCAAATAGCAATGCATTAGAGTTTTAGAGAACCAGATCTGTTAAAATCTACTCTCACAGTCTTTGTGACGAGAGCAGACTGTGGTCACAATCTTTGGGAAGAGCTGTAACATGCAGTCATCTGCTCAAATAAGAGCCTGAGGTAAACCCAGTGTCTTCAGGAAGAGGTACATACTCAGGTAAAAGAACTGGAGGCTACAATTTTATAGATTAATGATAATACAAAAAGGTTTTTTTTAAGTATGAAGAGGAATAATCACAGAATGGTGAAGAAGAAAGGAGAGAACCATATCTAGTTATGTGGTACTATGCTTCATAAGTCTACATTAATCTTCTTTCTATAAATTTTTATGCATGCAGAAAAATTTAATGTTTTCCTTTGCTTAGGAATTATGGTATGTGTGCATTTAAATGTTTAAATCAAGGTGATTTATATCCCTTTATTGGTGACATAGTCACCTCTAAAAGGAAATGGCTCAAGGTCAGTTATAGAATATTGAATCACACTTTCATTAAAACTGAAACAATTAGAATTAATAGAATTTTCTAAACGGAGTAAAGGTTATGCCAAGGTTTTGCTGACTGGGCTGCAACATTATTGCCTTGGATTAGATATAAAAATGACCTTAAGTAATTCTCCTGATAATTATGTGCTGGTACACAGGCTTTCAAATTACTTTACAGAAATACTTACCTAGGTAATATGATGATATCTTAAAACAGCAAAGTATTATTATTTCAGTATTCTTAATCACCAAAAAGGAGATTATGTCTAATATAAAACTAGAATTTGCACTGTACTTAGACATTTCTGATGCAACTCATTAAAATGAAGAGCAATGTCTGTGTAATTTATTTCATAAGAGTTACCTAGCAACATTCATGATTTCAAAGGCATATTTAACAAGGACTTTATAATTATCTTCTTAATATTTTTTTCATTTTACCTACATCTCTAATTATTAGTTTGAAGTTTTCATTCATCATTTCAGGCAAGAAGAATCACTATTAAAATGTTTTCAGATGAGAAACATTCAGAATTTCTAACAGAAAAAAAATCAAACCTAAAACAATAATAAATATACTATAAGTTATGACTAAATTATAAAGAAAATCATATAATTTCAATTAGAAGTCAACGTGCAATTGAAATGCAATTTATCTTTTCAGAAGACTTAAAGATAAAATGCTTTGGACAGAAATTCAGTAGTATGCCTTGAAGGATAACTACATCAGTTTCTTGTTTAGCTGAAACATTGGCAGTCAAATGAAACTTATGTTATTAATGCTCTAATATTTCATTTGTTTAGCCACAAAAAAATATTTTGTAAATAGTGCATGTTAAATTCACATAAAAGGGAAAATTGAAGTCACCAATAACCTTAACATATTCTTAACATTTTGCCCTGTATCTTAGAGGTTTTTGTAGGAACAAAGGCACCCACATCATCATGGTTGTCAACATAGCTCACATTTTACACCTTATTGCTGCCTATTTGGCCCTGCTCTAAGCACTTTTCACATTGTAGCTCATGAAATATCTTAAGAGAGACAGAAGTACCTGCAATCCCAGTTATACAGATAAATTAATTGAAGAGTCATTCATGGGTAGAGTTAGCATATGAAACAGTGAGACTCCTACTTTGTAGTTAACTTCTTCCATTCTTTTCCAGAATTTTCCTCCATGTAGAATTTATTTACAGATAACAATAATACAAACGCTTGCCAGTTCTAAAATCTTCATATATATCATGTTATTTAATCCTCACAAAATTTGTCAGGGAAATTTTTATTATATTTTACAGCTGAGAAGAAAATAGGCCAATTTTAGATCAAGTAAGTAACTCAAAATTACACAATTACAGGAAAAGCAGGACTTAAACTCAGTGTGGTTATAGAATCCATGGTACTAGTCATCTATACTGTATCTTCATTCCTTAGCTCATCTGGCTGTTGTATTTTTGTTTTATATTCTTTACACTGGGCATTAACAGAAGCTATAATTCATTCCATGATTCAAAACTTCTTAAAAGTATGAGATTTTGTTAAAACTTTAGGGAAATGGGAGCTAAAAGAGAATTATGAGAAAGAAGGAGAGTAACTTTCAACCCGCATGTTAAATGTTTTATTTTTATCAAAAGGAAAGTTGGTTTTTTTTTTAAACCTTTTGGTATGAGATCCTATCATGGAAATCTTTTTCTTTTCAATTTTTATTTTTTAATCAGCACACAATTGAATTTTAGAGTAATTACATTCCTTGTGGGATGGAGGTACATGAGCATAACACATTTTAATGCTTCTTTCCTCCCCCTCACTTCTTCCACTTGCAGCCCATCTCCTGGTCTCTTTCACCTTTGGGGAATAAATATTTCTGTTTCCTGTTATTTATCCTTTATTTTGTTCAGTATTTATATTTGATTGATATTTATATTTGTTCTATATTTGTATTTCTCATATTAGCAAAACCATAGTGAGAGTGAGGTTTGATTGTCTAATTTATTCCACTAAGAATTATATTATCATAGTGTTTCCATTTTTCTACAAATGACTCAAATTTACCATTGTGTATGGCAAAGTAGTAGCACTTCATGATGTATAAATACCATATTTTTTTATCCATTCATCTGTTGATGGACATTTAGGCTGCTTCCAAGACAGCAATTATGAATTATACTGCTAAAATATGGATAGATATAGATAATTTTAATAGGTTTTTAACTCTTTCAGGAAGGTACCTAGAAAGAGAATTCCTGGGTCAAATGCAATTTCTAGTTTTAGGTTTTTCAAGCATCTCCATACTGATTTGCATATTGCTTTTACCAGTTTACATTCCATCAACAGTGTAGGAAGGTTTCTTTTATTTTCCCTCAACCTTTCCAGTGATTTTCTCTTGATGAGAGCTATTTTCTTCTAGAGTAAGATGGAAACCCATTGTTGTTTTAAACTGCATTTCTCTAATGACCAGAAATATTGAACATTTTAATGTATTTGTTGGCTTTTTGTGCATCTTCTTCTGATAAATATTTATTAATTTCAGGTGCTCATTTTTGATTGAGTCTTTTATTAGGGAAGTCTAATATTTTTGAGCATTTTGAATATTATAAATGTTAATTATTTGTCAGATGTGTAGCTGACATTTTTTCCCATCGTGTAGGTCATCTCTTCACTCTGTTCATTGTTTCCTTTGCTGTGGTTTTTAATTTGACATGATTCCATTTATTAATTTTTGATGTTATTACTTATGCAATTTGGGTTCTTTTCAGAAAGTGCTTGCCTATGTCTGTGCCTATTTTTACCTATTTTACCAATTTTTTACCTACTTCATTTTCTAGCAGATTAAGTATTTTGTTTTAATATTTAGGGTTTTGATCCATTTTTATTTTAGTTTACTATACGGTAAAAGAAATGGGTCTCGATTCAACTCTTTGCATGTGGATAGTCAATTTTGCCAACACCATTTATTAAATACGCTATCTTTCCTCCAGTGTGTTTTTGGCCTCTTTGTCAAAGATCAGATAGATGAATGTGCGTGCTGTTGCTCCTATGTAACTTCTATTCTGTTCCACTGAACACAAGTCTATTTCTGTGCCAGTATAATGCTGTTCTTTTGTTTTTAAATAACTGTAGCTGTGTAACATAACTTGATATTCAGGATTGTGGTACTTGATGCTTCGCTCTGGTTGTTTTGTTTTGGTCGTCCACATGAATTTTAGGATTGTTTTCTCTAGTTTTGTAAGAAATGCTTGTGGTGTTTTGACTGGAATTTTTAATATCTTTATATCAGTTTTAGATATAAGTATTTTTCAATTTTATGAAAAAATAAAACAAAATTGTCTCTGCCTACTTAGGAACAGGACATATCTTTTTCATATTTTGCTATCCTCCTCAATATTTTCTTTCAGAATATTATAGCTTGTATTGCAGAAGTTTGTCACCTCCTTCTCTATGTTAATTCTTAACTATTTCATTTTTCTCAAAGCTACCATGCATGCTATCACCTTCCTACTATCTTTCTTAGTGTGTCCATTGTTGGTGTTTAGGATCAAACTGCTTTTTGTATCTGTCCATATTGCTGAGTTTAATTAGTTATTCTAGGAATTTTTTGTGTAATTTTTTGGATTATCTGTGGATAATGATAGTTTGACTTATTCCTTTCCTATGCATATTCAATTTATTTCTTTCTCTTGCCTGATTGGTCTGGCTAATGTCTTGAGTACTATGTTGAACAGGTGTGGTAATAGTGGACATCCTAGTCTTGTTCCTGATTTTAGAAAGAAAACTTTCAATTTCTCCCTATTTAACGAGTTTGGCATCATGTTCCTGATTTTAGAAAGAAAACTTTCAATTTCTCCCTATTTAACGAGTTTGGCATCATGTTTGTCATAAATGACTCTTAACACATTAAAACAGGGTACTTCTGTACCTATTTTCTTCAAGAGTTCAAAATATGAGTGAATGTTGAATTTTGTCAAAGGCTTTCTGCATGTGTTGAGATGATCATATTCTTTTGTCATTGCTTCTGTTTAAGTGATGCATTACATCTACTGATTTTCATATGTTGCCTCCTCTTTGCAGCCCTGGAATGAAGCCTACTCAATCTTAGTGTGTGATCTTCAGATATTGCATTCTGTTTGTCAGTGTGCTTTTGAAAATTTTTGCATCCATGCTATCATTTGATTCTGCAAACTGTCATACTTTTTCCTTGACCCATTAATTATTCAAAAATGTACTATTGAATTTTTAGGTATTTCCGTAATTTCTGTGGTTTCTTTTGCCAGTGATTTTTAGTTTAATCAGAATATGATCTGATAATATGCCTATAATAATTTTCATTCCTTTTATTTAAGTATTTTTTATTGGCTCATGTGTGGTTTATTTTGGAGAAAATTCCATATGCTGATGAGAAGACTAGGTATTTTCTTATTGTAGAAAACACTCTGAAGATATCTATTAAGTCCATTTGTTCAAAGGTTTAGTTTAACTCTGATATTTCTTTGTTGATTTTTTTATCTGGTTGTTCTGTCTGTGAAAGTGGGGGTACTGAGATCTCTCACGGTGTTGATGTCTATGTGAACTTTTATGAAAAAATTGTGGATAACTTGATTTGCATATTCAAATATTAACCCAGTGCTTTCTATGTGTCTGACATTAAGACAAATCAATAGGAAAGACAAATAATTCTACCTGAGTCGAAATTAAGCTTTAAGCAAGAGGAAACCTCCAATTTTTCAATCTTGATTTTCTTTACCATGCATAGAATCATGCATGAGGACAAAATTAGAATAAATGTATGATTCTTTCCCTTCCTCCCCATGAATTTAACTTCAAACAAAGGAGATAGGCAATGATTAACATATGTACACAGGCAATGTCTATGTATGTGCATTTATGTAAGAACTAAGTTGAGGATACTAAAATACGATGAATTATAGGGAGGTGGGAAAACTTCAGGTTAAAGATACTATATTTGATATTTGAACGAAGACATGAAATACAAAACCAATTAATGTACTGGTTAAGGAAAATTTAAGGCGGAGAAGCTTGGGTGCATTCTGACAAACTGTACATTATGGTGTTCTGAGAAATTCTGGAACTTCCCCCATACACAGGGAATATTTTTCAGCCATTATTTCTGTGACTGCCTTTGCCTAATCACACAATACTTGACAAAACTCAGGAGGTCTCATCCACCATTATTGTGTTTTTACTACATCATATATTCAGATTCTTCTTTTAAGTATTAATTTATCTTTATTCACAGGCATGTCCCATACATTACAGTATATTTAATAATAGCAACCTAAATGTCCATCAGCAGATGAGGGAATAAGTAAATTGTGAAATATACTTTAGAATAACATCAGCTTCTTATGACTGTGATGATGAGCAATCTAGAATAGGCTTGAACTAGAGTCGATATGACATTATTGTGGTCCTCCTCTGTAGTCACCTTAGAAATATAGGGGGAAATATGGAAATATATTTCCAGTTTCTCATTTCCACATAGCTCTACGTAGTTAGTCTTCCAGTGGGGGAATATTTGCATGAATTTGTTATGAAGAAAAGAAGCTAAAGTTCTCATTCTACAGGGTCAGGTTCTTTTTTTTTTTTTTTTTTTTTGGTACCGGGGATTGAACTCAGACTTCACACCAGGCAAGCGCTTGAGCTGCTGAGCTAAATCTCCAACAGGGTTAGGTTCTTTTACTCTGCTATAAGTTAGTTGTGCACTTTTACTTTTAAGGAATAAAAGTATCATAAAATTTTAAATATTTAATAGTATATTTTTTAATTTTAGGTGGAAATAATAAGCAACCGATCATAATTTTAAACTACACAATCAATTGTGTTAGCTGAAATTTGTCAGAATACTTTGGAGTGTATGCTGTAAACCTGGTAGTTTCAGGATAGGCATAGTATCAATGAGATTCACAGTCAAAAATTCCTGCCATTATGAAGATTGTGATTTCTTGGAACATTTAATTTTCTTAGATGTGGCTGAAGAATACTGAACATGATAGGAATAATAGAAAATGAGGAAAAGAGAGAAAGGACAAAAGGAGAGGGAAAAGGGAGAGAGGAAAAGGAAAATGTAAACAACTGACTGCCAAAAGATGCAATTATTAATATTTGACCATATGCAAAACTTAAGTCATGATAAGTCAAAATTTACTCTAAAATTAACAGAGGAAAAATCAACCCTGATGAAAATCAATGCAGCAAATTAAAAATGCAAGTGTAGAAAAATATAAACAACTGCATTTATGAAAAATTGTATTGTATTATAATATAATATAATACATGCAATATTAATAATTGTATTATATTATTTTCCTTATCCTGTAATAATTAATTTTTCACAAAATCTATCAACATTTATATAATGATAAATGATTTTCACTTGTTAAAATGTGCTTAAATGTTCTTGAATTTAAAATTATAGAAATAATACCATAAGATCAACCCTTCTATTTTCTTGGTATATATTCTTCAACATTTCTTTTCTTACCACATCACTTCTCATGTGACCCATGAGATTGGTTGTTTAGAGGTGCCATCTTAGTTTATTTTGGAAGTCTTCCATGACATTTCAGCTTCTCAGTTTAATATGCTTTTACATGAATACACTTGCACTTGCATCTATTTACTTACAGTTAGAAAAAAATTAAGTGTTCAAATAAATACACTTTCACAGCAGGTAAAATGTACTTATTAAACTATTCCAACAAAAGCATTTTTTAAAATATTGCCACTGCTTAAATTTCTGACCTTTAAGTCAAAATCTAGCTTGACTTGAAGCCAATACAGAAAACATTTTGTAAATTCGAAAGTATTGAAGAAAATGTGGTTCTATTTATTCTTTTACAATCAATATAAAGTTTTTCTTCTACAGAATTTCAATGCACCTGCAGATATGTAATGGGAAATCTGGTCCTGTTTTCCTTTTTTATCACTGTTACATGAATATTAAATATATGAAATAATACATGGACATTTAATGACATTTTTCATTACCACTTTAAGTAAGAGTGGTAATTAGAAAAAAATAACCTTGCAAACTTAGAGAAAGTAAATATTAAGAATTCTCTGAAGTCGGTAATCAAATTTGCTGAATGTTAGATAGCACATTATGAAAGAAGATAGCAAAATACACAAACAAGTGTTAAACATTTCAGTATAAAATTCAGTTATAGAGATTAATAGAGTTCAAAATTCTGTAGTTCTTATGTGATCACAATAGAAAATTATGAACCAAATTCAAGTAAGTCATGTCATAAGCTTTGGGATCTCTTTCTGTAATTAATTTCATCACAGACAACATGGCACAAACCTAAAGAAAGTGCTTCTACAATTTTTTGCTTTGAGGATAAATAGCATGTTTAATACTTCAAATATCATCTCTAATAACTCCCTCTTATATGAGAAATAGAAATTTGCTTCTGTGGCAATATTCTGATGAACTTCTTATTTCAGTGTTAATTGAAAGTCTGAGTGGCTTTTCAAGTTAATTTTAGGTTTTTTAGGTCAAAATACTATAATTTCATTCTATCAAACTGACATTTAAAAATCATTTTTCTTCTACTTTCTAGCATTTACGCTTTCAAATATTATCGAAATAAAGATTTATTTTATTTTAGTGCTTGTAGGAAAAAAGCTGCATAATTTCTAAAATTCTAAGCAAACATTTAGTAACATATGGCAATTGAAAAGTCATAATCTGGCTCTATAGTAACTGCCTGTTTATACAAGAGTATTTTGTCATTTGAATACTGCTTGTCATCTAATCTGGCAAGAAGATATAATATCAAATATGTGCTTTATTTAGAAGAGACACAGCCTGTTAGTATTTAAATTTATTCAACATATATTGAACCACAAACTGAGTTCTAGTTTAAATACATATTTTGTGGTGCAGCCTCTACTTGAGGTTATCAAAATTACCATTTCATATTAACCATTTTACAAAACTATTATACTGTATTATACTGTATTATCCAGTTGCTACTGCATTTATTTTAGAAAATTCATTTGGATTTAATGAGTTTTAGATGCAGTCCTCGTCAGTAAGTTGCATTACTCCTTGGGCAAGTATACAAATCATCATTTATAAATCGATTCACATTTTAATATGCCAGATGGTAGCTATTGAAAGGAATACTATGATAAATCAACTTGTAAATTACATAATCACCATCTAATGTATACTTCTGAGTCCATACAGAGAAACGCTTGCTGATCTGAGTTTAAGGAGCACTCAGATCTAGAAGTTATCGAGACTCACTTGAAAGAATTAAAAGCCTGAAATGATGATAAACAAGTTAATAGTAATTGTAAGGCAATTGATATTAAATTTCAAAAAACATTGCATGTTGAGTACAAAAACACACATGAATATCTCATCATTCATTGTGTACCTCCCAGGATGTTACGGTTAATACATTGTGTCAACTTGAGAAGTCTAGCTGCTTAATTAAGTAACTCAGCAGCTCTACAACCTTGGGTGTAGAGCACAGTTACCTGGTCATTGTTACAATTTGAGAAGGTCAGAAGTTTAACTGGGAGACTCAGCAGGGAGCCAGGGGTCTTACTTGGTAAACATCCTCATCCTGCCCAAAGGAAGGCAAGGATGTTTGTGAATGCTACACCCACCCTGGGGGGAGGGGTCCTGTGTACTATATAAGGGAGGAGAAGAAGCTTGCTCTTGCCCCATTTTACTCTGGCTGCTTTTGTTCGGCCGCTGCCTTGAAGTGTTGTTCCTGTGCCATGCCACCCTGCCTTGGAGCCAGCTGATTGTGGACTGAAAACTCCAAAAACTGTAAGCTAAATAAACCTTTCCTTCCCTAATTTTGGGTGTCAGGTGTTTTGTCTCAGCAACGAGGGAAAAGCAACCAAGACAACATCTTTCCCACATGAACACAAATGTGGCCATCTTTTCCAGAATCGTGGAATGAAATAAATTCATAAACTGAAGTACCACTGTATTTGAGAAAATAATATTTATCACCTTGGGCTACTTTCCCCAAATTGCTTAAAATACTTGCTTCTGGAACTTCCTTGGCAACTATATTTCCAAGGTCTAGGGAATAATCATTTATCTTTGCTCCTCTTTAATGATATGTAATACTTTTTTTTCCTTATTCATAACAAGCTGTATCCTGTTGAACAAAACATTGGTTTGATTGACCAAGTGATGCTCTCTTGTTGTGCATAATCCATCCATACGTATACTGCACTTGATTGTAGTAAAAACACATTATACACTAGAGATAAAGAACTGAAGCATTTCATGTTACACCATGTACCACAGAATACTGATTACAGAATACTGATTGAGAACTGTTAACGACAACAATCATGTAGGGAATGAGGATTACTCAATAAATACCTTTGACTGTGGCACGGTTTCTATGTTTTGATCACTATCCAACTTTCATATTTATAAAACGTAGACACTCGAGTTTAAATATCACATGGGTTCTCCTATATGAGAAACCCAAAATATATTTTAAAAAGAGCAGATTAAGGAGGATAGGACAAAGGACATAGATCTTCCGTAAAGGAAAAGAGACTCAAGAACTCGAGGAAGAGAGAGAGAGAAGAAAGGATGCAGATGAAAAATGGAATTAAGACGTGTTGCATGCAGGTACCAGCTCATGAGGAATGTAGTCATTGTGTACTGCAAACAAGCACTATCAAAAAATAAAACTTACATAAGAAAGGAAATATAAAAAGTTAATTAAAAGACTTTTGAATAGATTTAACATATATCTGAGCAATTGTATATAAGTTCTCAAATAAATAATGAGGACACTTTTGATTATTTGCCTGAAGAATATTTAACATTTTCTCAATCATGCATGCTGGAATGTGATTTTATTTAAAAAAATATAAAAGCAAGATTATTTGGATTGAAACAAAATTCAGACCTCGTTATGAAAACTGCATAGTAGAAAGTTGCTCTTCTCCTTCAACATAGGTTTACCTAATGTGACTTCTCCGTCCAATGAGATACAGTCAGCATGAAAGCAGAAATTGAAAGTGTCAATGGAAGGTCAGGGATAAAGCTCAGTGGCATAGCACCTGTTGGGTAATCATGAGGTCCCGACTTCAATTCCTGGGAAAAAAAAACTGAAAAAGTGAGCCATTCTGATAGAAAATCCTTTAGGAAAGAACTGAGCACTGTGGGTGATAGCAGGTCAACTTTCACACTTGAGTGAGCTCTTTGTAGACTACACATGCCTACACTCAAAGAACCATCAGACATTCACAGTACACCAGAACATAATGTCAATAATTATGAACTGACATCAATAAGAAGCTGAGTCTCCTAAGTCTTGTTATACTGGGTCTTTTAAGTCTTGCAATACATGGTTCAAGAGCAACTTCATTGGGTTCCAAGTAATGCAAGAGGAAGGCAGAGTTTAAAAAGACAAAAACATAGCACTCCAAATTGTTGGGCAAAGCACGCTGTTGGTATACGGATCTAAAGATCTACTGGTCATCACTGTCCAGTAGTTGCAAATCAGGAAGAGCAAGTGATTTTCCTGGGTATTGTAGTTCCTGTGGTTTGGCCCTCTAAAAATCCCTTAGTTCAAAAAGCACATGGCACTACTCTCTGAATTGCTCCCAGGTTTATTTTGGTGTTTTGAGTCAAAGTGTGGCTACTTTGTGATCTCAATTAACAATAATAAAGTTTAACTGTTGTAAAGCATTGATTCTGGGTTGTTACTACACAGCCTGTGTTAACACATGCTTGCTGTGAATATTTTCCAATATAAAACTTATATTTTCTTACGTTTAATTTTTTTCGTTTTGTAAATAAAGAAGTTAAAATGATCTTAGAGGTTTGTAAATAAATTAATACTGCAATGTAGGCTAAGTATTTATTACTATCCCTGGTACATAAAAAGTCCAGTAAATAATTCAATTATATTTATTTCTTTTTAAATACTGTATATGGTAGTTCAGATGGATTGTCAATTTGGTCAGTTAGAGAACTGCCCAGGGCATTAATAAAATGTGCTTGTGAGTGTGTCTGGGTGGGTTGGGGGAATTTGAGCTTTGGATCCACATCTGGTCTCTTACCTCTTCCTTTCTGGCACTGTTCTTTTCTACTTCCTGGTCTTCACAATCAAAGCATTTATGCTCTAACATATATTTCCACTCTGACAATTCTTCCTTGCAGCCAACTGACCATGAACTGAATCCCCTGAAACCATGACCCAAATTAAGCCTTTCCTCCTTTAATTTGTGAGTATCAGATACTGTGATTCAGGAATGAGAAAATTGACTAGCACATTATTTATTGAATTACTTACATTTTGAAACAAAAAAGGGAAACAAGGTAACCAATTGAATTTTAAATTTTTTTATGTTTTTTTAATATATTGATTGTCAGAAACTATATTCTGGGAATTAATCTGGAATGCTTCAAGACTTATACATGGAGAGAAATGTGAAACTTCTCAGTGAACTCTCACAAATATAAAGTACATAAAATATAAATTATGTTGCTACTATGTAATAAATACAGAATTACTATACCATTAATATACCAGGTATATAAAACATATACAATGTAATCTTTCTTTATTATTTTATTTCTTCTTAACTGTTCTGGTTATATGCATGGGTAAAATGTATTCAATTGCTTTCTTAATAATATAAAAAGAACAAAAGAATCTACTCAGTTGGTTATTTCATTAACTAATCCCAAATGAATGAAATAAAATTTCTTCCAACAGAAGTAGAAATTAACAAATTAAAGTAATTCTAACCAGAGTTAGAAAAAAAAATGGTGGGAAAACATTTTGTGCTCACAATTTTGGAGGAAAATCCTAAAAAGGAGAAAATCTATATTTGAATATATAAAATCACAATGAAAGTAATTTTTTAAATTTGTTATTTAAAGTGAAACTTTAGGCTGGAAAAATAATATCAATAAACAAATGAATTAATTACTCAAGTATTTGTTATATGTATCAGTTAAAATAGTACTGCAGAAAATCTGAGTGAAAAATGAGAGGAACAGGTATGATGGAGTTTATAGTCTAACATTAATTCATTTTATTCATCTGTCCATGAATCCCACCTGTATTTAGCATATTTACTAAATGTCTATGATTTTTGAGATACAAATACAGTTTCATTGCCAAAGAAAAAAAGAACATGTCAGTTCCTTTCAGGAAAAAACAAGGGAGGGTAAGACACATATGAAATAACCACTAAAAAATGGAAACAAAGGAAAATAGAGGTAAATAACTAGCAGCAAAATGCTTTGAGAATTGTGGTAAGAGAACAGCTCTATTGAAGAACAAGGAAGGAACATTGAACATATTTGAGGGTGTGTGAAGTACAGATGATATTCACAGTGAGCGTTAACAACGTGAGGGATTTTAAACAGAAAATGAAATATCCATTAGGATGCATTTCAGTTGACTTTATATGATTGTTCAAAAAGCAAAATGCAATTATTATTGTTTAATATTTTCATTGTGCACAGAGTTTTGTCATTTTTTAAATAAAATTTTATTTAGCTTATGTGAATCTCTCCACTGGAAAGTATTAGAGTTACTTGTACTCTACCACAATCTTCAGGGATTAACTGTACTGATATGCTTCCATCTATGACCAAAGTGCATCAAAAATTGATAATATGGCTGGGGATTTAGCTCAGTGGCCTAAGCACCTACCTGGCAAGCATGAGGTTGTGAGTTCAATCCCTGGTACAAAAAAATTGATATTGTAAGTAGAAAATTCTTATAATAAACTTAAACTACCCTACCAAACATAGTAACCTAGCCCAGTCTACCTTAAATGTGCTCATATATCCACTTCAAGCTATAGTTCGGTAAAACCATCTAACACCCATTTTCATAATGAAACGTTGATGAGCTCATGTAATTTGTAATCTGTATACAGAAATATTGGCAACACAGTAGACTGTAAACTGTTCTCCGTCATGATCATGGTGCTAACTGGCAGCTGCAACTTGCTTGAGAGAGTTTTGTACTGTATGTCACTAACGTGGAAAAAGATCAAAATTCAAAATTCAAAATTCAAACTGTGGTTTCTGCTGATTTCTCTCACACATTTTGAAAGCCAAAATGAATCCTAAGACAAGAACCATCTGTAGTTCAATATTAATTTTCCATGTTCCCAAATCAAACAAAAATTACCATAACATCAGAATTTGGTACTTCCTGAATTGCTGACATCAATTTCCAGCCTATAATGCAGTGAAATACTGCTGTGTACTAGTAATGTTTTCTAAGTGCTTATAGCAAGAAAGATAGTTATGGGGAGAAATAAAATGAGAATTTTGGTTGCTTCAGAAAGTGATATCTATACAGTAAAAGAGTCAAGTACTTGAGTAACAGATTCTGCCTTTTTTTACTTAAGAGAGATGTGTGGATCTGAGGCAAGTCCCATTCTTACTTATTTCCTAATGTGAGAGCCTTCGTTTTTGCAAATAAATGTACATAGTTCTGATTGTGTTTCAGTCCAATTTCCTCTCTATTTGAGTTGTTCCTCAATCTTTAGTGCACATTAGAAACACATAAAGGGTTAGTTAGAAACTGACCACCAGGATCTATCCCAGAGTTTCAGATTCAGGGCTCCAATAAGCAAGCATTCATAACAGGTTTCTGAGTGATGACTACTAGTGCTGCTAGTCCAGAAACCACACTTGGAAAACCAATGGTCTAGTTAGTGGAAAATTTTCTCAGTATTCTGCAAAGTTTTAAATGTTGTAATTTGGTTACGAGTAATAATTTTGCTTTCTTCAACTATTTATTGGAATTATTTTAATAAATATTTGTATGCTGTATTAGTCAGCTTTCCCACTGCTGGGACAAAGTATGCAACACAATTTAAAAGAAGAGAGGTTTAATTTGACTCATGGTTTCAGAGGCATTAGTTCATGGTAGGCTGGATCCAAAGCTGAAATCATAATGGCAGAAGGAAGTCCTGAAGCAAAGCTGCTCAATTCATGACTGCTGGGAAGCAGAGGATGAGAACAGCAACTTGGGGAAAGAGAGGAGGAACTAGATATAGACCCCAGAGTCCTGCTTCTCTGACTCATCTAGACATACCTACAAGTGTGCTTTACTAATCTAGTATGCATTTCTTCATCCATTAAAATTGACAGTCATATTAGTTGTCACACATGCTTTACGAGGAAAAAATACCTGACACAGACTAAAACCAGAATTGAGTTCTGAAGTAGCATTTTCCTAAAATGCTTGTATTGATTTGTCTATAGAGCACTAAACATGGCACAGAGATAAAGTTTGGAATGAAAATCCGATCAGGGATAAATCAGCATTGTCATCCATTGTTGAAATGTTTTTATAAATTATTGCAAATATATACCTTTTGGGGTTATCTTTAAGTTACTGACACAGAGCAAAGTAACATTAATTTAACATATTATTTGAATTCTAAAATTGTCTAAGTGTATAATTGACTAAGTTTCTTTCGACTCTGTATTTAGCAAATCTTAGGCATCTAGAGCAAATGATCAATGTACTTTAATTTACCGTTTTCAGTTGCTTATTTTGTAAGTTAAATATGATGGCGTTTACATTTGTACTAGCTTAGGTTAAATCAATGACAGTAAAATCAATGCCATTTTTTGGGAAATCATTCTGAACTTTTTAATCAGGTTTTTGAACTCTTGCATAATCTGCCATCTAGGGTTTACCAGTCATCAATAGGTTCAATTGACTGTTGTACACGAATTATATAATGCTCTGACTTTTAGCTGGCTTTTATGGATTTATTCTGATTTTGTATGAACTCATTTTGATGCTCAAAGCACTTTAAGTAGTATATAAAACACACTTTAAATTGTTCCAATTGCAGACTTTTTGGAAGTATTTTCCCCCATGCTACACTGGAAGTGTGTGGCTTCAAAGAATATCAGATATTTACTATCTCAAGTTTCTCAAGAGCATGCATTCAAGAATTAAAATTTCCATGTTCAAGTTCTACAGTTTCTCATGAGCTCAAAGTTTCTTATGAGATATCAGTCAAAATGCTGACTTAATTTTAGTCACATGAAGGATTCTGAGCTTATATACTTGATGTGTGTACCTGCTTCCATGAGCTAATGTATGTGACTCATTTATTTGTTGGGCAGGAAAATGTGAGTCGTTGGCAGGAAACCTTATTTCATAAATATTTTGATCATCCTTAGGGCAGTTGGTTTTTCCTAGAGTGAGACATCCAACAGAAGCCATTGAAGTTGCCACAATGACTTTAATGAGATAGCCTTAGGAAAAATGCTCTGTTACACACCCGGTAATATCTTGTTTCTTGCACAGATCAGCTCTATTCAGTATGGGAAGAAACAATGCACACACACACACACACACTCACACACTGTAAGGAGATAAAACAACTGGATCGTGTTTTGGAAGTTAGCTGCCACAGATTATGAGTGAAACCATGGACAGATCTTTTATTTATGCTGCTTAATTTTGTGATCCAAGAACAGGATTAATAATTCATATTATCCCATCAATTTAACATGCTTCTGTTTAGATAAAGATAGCTTTTCAATGTTTACTTTTTATCTTCTTACAATAAAATATCCTGCATACCCTTTAAGATTTACTTATTTCATTTGGTTCTCTTCACAGTTCCATTTATTTAGGTGATATTCTCTCCAGCTAATCTATTAATTTTGTTCAAATGTTAGTAGGTTCTAAAATACACAAACACAGGAAACTTTTAAAGTAATTTGGTGTTCTTATTGTTGGTGATCCACCCAGGGGTAATCTGCCGTGAGCTACCTCTCAGTAAGTTTATTCATTCACAGTTAAGTTCCTAATTTATAATTTATGAATAATTTCCATTCTGGGAGAATTTTCTTCTTCTTCTTTTTTTTTCTTTCGTACTGGGGATCGAACTGACAACCTTGTGCCTACCAGGCAGGCGCTTAGGCCACTAAGCTAAATCCCCGGCAGAATGTTCTTTGAGTCGGATTCATTGTAAATCTGACAGAGTGAGTCTTACATGCCTTTGACATACTTCTAGACATCCTGGGCTCTGATGAACACTGCACTATTGTACACTGTTGCACTGTACGGTAAGCACACAGTAATACCATCGTGTCAATGTCCAGTAGACATGTATGTTATTTCCATTGTTTCTTCACACCTACGAATGTTCATGATGCAAGGTCTGTTTGTGTCTATTAAAGTTTACAACTTGAATGTTTGTAAGTCAGGGACTTGTATTTATTTACTTCATTTTGAGACAGGGTTTCATTCAGGCACTCAGGCTGGTCTCAATCATGATATCTTTCTGACTCAGCCTCCCAAGTAACTGGGGGTTACAGATATACAGTACACACCTAGCTGAGTGCAATAGTTTTTATTATGAATATTTCAAATTCATGGAAGGAACACAAAGAAAACATTCTGTTGATTACCAGAAATGCAATATCTCATATATATTGCTACAATATTGTATACATTTACTTTGGTGGCTTTACATGAGCAGCCCACTTTGTGAGAAATGTCAAGTTTTCTTATTTTTCCTCAGAAAGTAGGCTTTCCTTTTCATTGCTTCTCCTAACTAAATTTCATCTAAAGTGACAGCCTCCACTATCTTCTTGACTTACAAATCTGTATCTCTTGTCTAGACTTGTCTCCTGAGCTCCTGATCCAATTTTCAACTGCCAGTTTGTCAGCATGATATCCCAAAAACAGAGTGTGGTTTGGAGTTAACAGACATGAATTTAAATTTTATCTCTGTTACTGTATCAGTTTTCTGATATTAGGTACATTACTTAATAATTCTTAGCCTCTCTTTCCCATTTATGGAGTGACAATAATAATGTATCTCTAGAAAATATATTATAAAAATTAAAGATCATAATATATGACAGCAGTTATCAAGTAGAAATGATTTCATCACCCAAGGGAAATTGTCAGTGTCTGGAAACATTTTTCTGTTGCCCCAGCTGGAGAAGAGAAGCACTACTGGTATCTAGTACTTTGAGCTTATAAGCACTTTTAAACACTCTGTAATGCACGTGATGACATCCCACAGTGCAATGGTCAATTTTATATGTGAACTTGACTGGGTTACACAGTGTCCAGATATTTGGGCAAAGGTTATTGTTAATGTTTCTTTGAAGATAGTTTTGGGTGAGATTAACATTTGAATCAGTATATTGAATAAAATTGATTGCCCTCATTGATGTGGGCAGATGTCATCCAGTCAGTTGAATGCATAAACATAATGAAGTGATTGACATTCCCTGTTGTAGTCAGGGGTTACAGGGAGAACAACTGCATACATGACACAGAATTTGCAATACTGTTTTATGATGGTCACCCAGAGTTAAACACAAGAAAGTACAGGAAATCTGTCCACAACACTAAGACCCAGAATATTCAGGCAAGGGCCTGGATCCCACAGCAATGTCTCACATGAGTCCAGCCAAAGACCCAAAATGCATGATAATGCCTCCCACAAATCCAACTGGAAATCTAAATGCCCACAATAAGGACTCATGCCAGTCTATTTTATGGTTCTGTGCCGGGAAGGCCAAAGGTCAGCGGTGGAAGCTAGAAAGTCTATGCCAGCAGGGTGAAGGAGCTGTGCAGTGGGTTGAGGGTTCTACACAGGAGCCAAGAAGTCGTGCTCAAAATAAGGAATGGGGCTGCCCTGAAGAGCACCACAGCCATCCTCAGCGGCAACGAGGTCCCGTGCTCCTCCAACAATGAGAACAGTGGAGCACAGGTCAGGGAGCCCAGTGTGACAAGCTTCTCCAGCACACATCTTCCCCTCCGGAGCCAGGAAGCGATGCACAATGTGAGGATAAGAGCTCCTCCAAGGTGAACCACAGCCACTCTCATTGATGAGGTTCCCCAGCTCCTCTGATAATGGCCGAATCCATATTGGGGAAGCCAGGATGACAAGCACCTCTGGGAGAACCATCAGCTCGAAACAGAACCTCTTGAAAGAACCCACAATGCCTTTCTCTTCTTCTCCATGTCTCTATTTATGCTGGTAACTTTCCTCAGGTGGACCTTCTGTACACAACACTATGTTGATGTAATTCAGCTGGTGTTAAGTTGACCACCAGTTTTTAACCCGTAACGCTCCTTCAACCTAGAAAGAATTCTTCCCTCCTGACACCCTTTGAATTGAAATGTTGACTGTTTCAGGTTTTTAGACTTCACCTTAAACTTCAAGTTTTCCTGAGTCTTGAGTTTCCTGGCTCACTCTTCCTCTCTTGAGACTTAGCTTCCGTAAACACTTGAGCCAATTCTGTATACAGTGTTACCTCGGTTGTCAAATGGCTCCAAGTTGAATTTACCACTACTTAAACTACAAAGTTAAAAAGAAGCAACCCCGCCTGCCTCCCTGGTGAGTTTGCGGGACTGCGCGGACCCCAAGGAGAGAACGATGTGCCTTCTGCGAACCCTCCATGTTTGGCAGAGAGGCAGCAACCAGAAGCAACCCCACCTGCCCCCCTGTTTTATCGTGTTTTGTTTTTGGTTTGTTTTTGCTATGCCTGATGGAATGGTCAACTATTCTGAAAGTAACCAGATACAATATAGTAGCTATTGTTTAGATAGTATCTCTCTTTGAAGTTCTATGCCAGTTCTACTGCTTTGTTTTGATTGTTCTGTTATCTTTTGTTGGATTTTACTATCTTTAAAATAAAATTTAAAAAAATAAAAGAAAAGAAAAAGAAAAAAAGATCTGCTTGATGTTCATAACTTTGATTAGCAGTCAAAGTGAAAACCAGACTTGAAAAAACCTTAATGGGCCAAGAATGAATTACACATTTTATCTCACTGCGTAAACAAAGTGGTGACACTTGAATCTAAGCACCTTTGTCACCCAGACACATACAATACTTGTGTTAATGTGTTAAAATATCCATCATTGTGCTTTGTGTTTTTTGCCCTTCATTTGGGTAAAATATTGTAACCATGTCTCCAAGAAAGTTAGTAATCCCAGCAATAAAGCTAAGGAGAAAACTGTGAGAACCATGATGGAGTTAAAGAAAGAAATCACTATGAAATCTGTTAAAGTCCTGGAAAAATGAATTTATAAGTGTAATTTTTGGACCTCAGTACGAATTATTTGGTTTTCTATTATTTCTTATGAGAAATATGTGTTTAGTTCTTGAACTTTTCAGCATCTGCACACAAATTTGTAGCTAAATGCGCTTGACAACAAAGGAATCACTGTAAGGATAGGCAAAGGAGCAGACAAATGTGATTAATTAAATTTCTCTGAAAAGTCCCAGTTACTACACATATAAAAAACTATCCGGTCTAATGTGTTAATAATGCCCAGATTTAGAAATTTTCTTGTTCATAAGCATCTCATACAACAACTTCTAAATGTGTTATAAAGTGAATGAAAGTACAGTCTTCTGGGACATAATATTTAGTTAACTGAATTACTAAAAATAATATTTAGTAAAACTGATAAATCTATACAAACAACATAAAAAATTTCAGGTTTGATCATGTGTATATGTGGATTTTTGTAAAACATCAGTTATAAAATTTTGGTTTTCTGATATTTATTGGAAATTCTATAGTTTTTGTTGTTTTGGTTGGTAGTATATTCATTGATATTATTGATATGTTTTGAAGATATGAGAAAACCATTGTTTCCAATTAAATACAAAAAACCTAATTTTAAATTCATTTCAGACGGTTGAATAATGAATGTTTCCTATATCTAAAAGTATATTCTAGGTATCAGGGAGATAGCTCAGTGGCACAAGTGCCTGCCTGGCAAGCACAAAGTCCTGAGTTCAATTCCTGGTACCGAAAACAAAAAACAAAAAACAAAAAACAAAACAAAACAAAATATGTATATATATGAAGCTAGAAAACTTTCCCACTTTCAATTAAAATTATTCAAAGAATATGCTTAGTAATATCTATTACTATATATAGATATAGTACTAGAATATATATATTGTATAGAATGTATATAGTATTAGAATGTATGTATATTAAAATTATTCACAGAACATGCTCAGTAACTTGTATTAGAATACATATATTTAGTATTAAAATATATATATTAAAATTATTCACAGAATATTCTTAGTAACTTGTATTAGAATATATATTGTATTAGAATATCTACATTATATTAGAATATATTTTAAAATTATTCACAGTATATGGTTAGTAACTTGTATTAGAATATATATAGCATTAGGATGTATATATTGTATCGAAATATATATAGTATAATATATGTATTGTATTAGAATATATATATTGTATTAGAATATATATATTCTAAGTTACAAAGCATATTTTGTGAATAATTTTAATCAAAAATGGGAAAGTGTTTTCTAGTTTTTTAATTCCCAACATTCAGTTATCACGATTTTATTATTTTTAAATAGTGAGGCCCCTAGGTTGAGTATCTGCATATGAAAGTGACTTATGTTTTAAGTGCTATTGGAAATCTTCCTTTAACTTCAATTTTTGTAAGAAAATGGATATGGAGCAATTGTGGAAGTTGTTTTATCCTAATCAGAAGCTAAAAAGGAGGAAAGAAAAGGAAGACAAATACGAAGACAGGCAGAGAGAGAGAAAAAGAGAGAGAGGAGAAAACTGAATAAATATTATCTATACAAAATGCAGCACTGTACTTCCATAACCATTTTAAAGCCTTTTCCCTATGTTTTCAGAAGCACCGATACTTTTATGTTTTGTTTTTGTTTTTAGTTTATCATATTTATGGGACTCATACAAAAATATAAAATATGTGATAAAATTTCTTATAAATTTTATAGTAAGTATCTTTCAATTATGAAAACTGCAAATGAAATTCAGTAATGTCTAATATTATCCATGCACAGTGATTATAAGAATTGAAACAGTTACTTCTTTAAGCGACTACATTGTACTCTTAGCACCCACTCACTAAACTTAGAGTGAAATAGAGCCAATTGTAGAAAATATGTGATACCATAGATTCTTGGTTCTGGTGATCATAGCTGGCATTAACTCCCCACCTATTTCAAAGCAGTTGTACTTAAGTCCATAGGCTTTAGTAGGAGATCCAGTTACACCTTATAAAGCCATCATGAGCCCCCAGGTCACCCAGTTCCTGGTTCCAGTCTTCAAAGAACTCACAGTTCCTTTTGTAATTGTTCTTTTTTGCGTCTCTGCCATCTGAAATATTTCAGAAATTTCAGTTTTTCCCTGCTGGATCTTTAACTTGTCTCTTGTCCTCAACACCAGACAACTAACAGCATACTGACTGTCCACTGAGTGCTTTCCCATTCTCTAATCATCCCAACTCATGCACTTTCTTATCTGATTCCAATTTCAGACTTTCTTAAGTTAGACTTTCAGATACAAAGAAGTTTTTGATCTCCCAATCTTTGCCTTTAAGTATGCATGCATATTTATATTTACATTTCCAGAATCACCAATATGAAGAAAGAAGCTGTATTTACTTCTCATCCTCTATATCAGAGTCAAACACTCAATACGAATGTATTTATTATACACTAAGAATTGTTCAGGGAAAAGTTAGTCTACAGACAATCTAGTGAGAGAGAATTCATGTAATCACTGGGCAAATAAAACAGTAATTGAAACACCATTATTATTTTTTTTCAGTCATTCTCTGTTTTGTGGTGGATAAAAAAACAAGTTTGCTGATTTCCTGACAATCATTATCATGATACTATGCTATCATTTACTACTAAAGAAACATTTATTTTCATAACCATATTAACAAAAATAGCTGCTGTTTTTCTTTTTTTTAACTCTAAAGAAAGACGACATGTGGCATATTTTCTGTAAATTTGTCTGAATAACAGCTCTGCTGGATAGAATATTATTCAATCATGATTTTTTTCCCTTAAATTCTGGAGATTGGAAAATTGTGCTCAATTTTTTCTTCTCTATTGGTGACCAATTTTCATTGCCCAAATCGTTAGGAGGGTGTTCTTATTTTATCAACAATGCTCAGGATAGTTTGTCCAACATTTAATTTTGCTTGATGTAAAATGAATCTTCTTAACTAAAAACTCACATCAAGCAAAGTTTTGTGTCTTACATTTTAGGGTTAGGGTTAGGGTTAGGGTTATTTATTTCTTTCAAGATATTTACTAAGAGTATAACTAGGTCACTGTGCTTATTCCTTTTAACGGGAATATAATATATTTCCAAAATTTAGAATGTAGTTTTATATGTTTTGTTAGCTTTGAATTTGATACAAGACAATAAGTAAATATTGTAATATCTAGTACTGCATTTTCTGTTTCCCATTTTTAACAGTTTAGTCAATGAAAAACAGTATTCAGAGAATGGCTAAATGAAAAAGGTCAAGGTCAGCTGGGAGTATATGCTGTCTCTGTGAAGAGATTTAATTTATTAATGTGGTTACTCTTCTTGAAGTAATCATGTGACTTTTACATTTCATATGCATCATCCTTAGTTTTTGAACTTTGAATATTTAACTGTCATTGTATATAAAACAGTGTTTCATTGTGCTGATGTTCTAGCAGTTCACCAAAAGATAAAACTATGAAAATATTAGAAAACACCCCATGCTCTCATGCTGTCATTAGACATACAAGAAATGAAGTGAAAGTTATATCTAAAATAACTTTATGTATGTTTCTTAATATACATAACATGATTTTATATTACAAATCTCATTTGAATACAAATTTCCATTTAAATAGTCTTGAAGAGTAAAATTACTAATGAACCTAACTGTTGTCAAAGATAGGAAGAAAAAATGTGGTAATCCCATGATGTGAATTTGCAAAGGAATAATTTATGCAAGTATTTGCATTTCTGGATGCTTTATTAGTGATTTCAGTGGAATGTTTCAGGAGGATTAATTGCTTGTATTTCCACAAGTTCTTTATCATCATTTAAAGGCCTGTTAAAGGAGGTTTTTATGTTGTGATGTATCACTTACTAAAATTCATTTTTTGGCAAGCTGACAAAAAGGTATCTTAGATGTTGTTCTTCCAATTATATTACTTGAGCCTAACAATTATTTTCAATTTGTCAATCTTAATATATGAGAATAAAGAAGCTGAGAGAATCAGTTGTTAAATCACTCGACTGAAATCTAGACTTGAAGATAGTAAACAAAGGATTTCAAAATGTTTAATATATATTATCTGAAAATCAAACACGAGACTGTGTTTCTCTTTTCTCAAGGAAAAATTTGATTAAGAAAACTATGCAAAAATATAATCAGGTTATCTAGCTAAATCCATAATAAAAAATTATAAAATAAGTATGGGTATTCATATTGGTTGAAGTTACACAATGATGTATATTATTTTTACTTAGCTGACATGTGTATATATTGTGCATATTATTTTTATTTACTTAACAAAAGTCATCATCTATTTTATACATAAGATAAATGGATTATTGGAAAATGATGGTAGCATACATATGTTAAATAATTTTCCAGTTCAAGATAGTTACTTTGACATGAATCAGTAAACTGAAATAATTTTTATAAATTATATTGATAATATTCATGATATTTCTTCATTTGATATTTCCTTTTTCTTCACAAATTTGCTTTCAATTAAAGATAAGTATATATTTAGTCTTTATTCTGTAAAAATCTCAGCCTATTTATTCTCAGAATATGAGTTTTAGTTCTGAAAGTAAGAGGAAAAACAATTGGATTAGAAAAGTTATTTGAATGGAATTATTTAATTCTAGGATTAAAGGCTTGCTTAAATTATTCACAAATATAAAGCAAAATGTGTGTAGAGCAAGGGAAATATTTGAGCTGCTGCAATTCATAACAATAGCTAAGCAGAATAAACAGAAATGTAAAGTGAATGAGAGTTAGAATTTATATATATATATAAAGAGAGATATTATAGATATAGATACAGATACAGATATAGATATTGTACACTGATATAGATATTATATCTATCGATATATCCTAACAAAAAACTTTATATTGTACTGCTTCTTGAGGCCAAAGTGAATTTGGTGTGAGAAGAGCATAAGCATTGACAAAGGTTATCATTTATTTGTTCCATCATTTTGGGCATGCCATTCAACTTCTCTAGGCCTTTTTCAAAGAAATAATAAAAATGTACTTCACACAAATAGGGTGGTAGTTAAACAAAGTAATTCATATATTAATATCTATTTGATATATTCTGTGAATATTTTTAAAAGCCTGAGAAACTAGAAAAGTACATCATCCTAATAGAGAAACCAAAATGTACCTTATGAGAAATAACTTGTGAATACTCAATGTGACTGTCATCAGATAGTGGGCTCCATTTAAGCCAAGGAGAACTTCAGTGGAAAACTGTTTCAAAAGACTGGGAGAGAACCTTGTTGAGATTATACAGAAATTTAATTAGATGTTACACCAGAAGTTCTTCAGGTCCACTTTAATTTTAACATTCTATAGTTTGTGACAATGTCTTCCTGATTTCCTGATTACTTTCCAGTTAAACTTTTGTTTTACCAGAATTTTTTTTTTTTTTTTGCTACCGGGGATCAAACTCACAAACTCATCCCTGCCAGGCAGGTGCTTAGGCCACTGAGCTAAATCCCCAGCCCTATGTTTTTTGAGACAGGGTCTCTCTGTGCAGTTCAGGCTGGCCTTGAACTCACTTTATAGCCCAGGCTGGTCTCGAACTCACAGCAATCCTCCTGCCTCAGCCTCCTGAGTGCTGGGATTAAAATTGTGCACCACCGTGCCCGGCTCTTTACTAGGAAGAATTAACAGGTATAATAATTAGAACTTGAAACCTGGAATCCTTACTGATTATATTTCCATCTGACACAGTCTTTTCATGATCAAGTGAATTTGGGAAAATTATGTAAGCCCACTGTGATCAGTTTTTTTGTCTAATTACGTGGTGGTAATTGTTTCTATTTAAAATGGCTAATGTGAAGCTAAAATGAAATAGTACATATAAAAAGCTTAGCAGATGCTTCCGACAAACTTGTCTCTGTCACTGTAAATGTCTTAATCATTATTAGTCTATCAACTTGATAGAAATGACAAGTCAATTCCCACTCTGTCTAAATCTCCTTGTGAATAAATTTCAGAGGGAAAATTATAAAATATGATGAGACTGAGGCAAAACTGAGTAAAATATTACTTTTAAAAACGTGAATACAGGGCTGGAGATGTAGCTCCATTGTAATGCATTTACCCAGCATGTAGGACATTCATGAATACTAGCTACAGTCCCCGACATCACAAAAGCTAAATAAATAAATACATAAAATTATATTCCTACGAAGTACAATGCAGTTTTTCAGAAAAATCTGACCTTTATGATGTTTCCCTTCTAGGACAATGTCCAATGAACTGTTAATGAGTCCATATTTTTGCCTAAATTTATAAATATTTCATTTTAATCTCTTAAAATTAAAATCATCTTGGCAAACAGTTCATTCCACTGTGTCAAATACGTTTTGCTAGTCCTACTAATATCAAATAATATAATGCAAGACACAGTATGAGCTCCCAAAATACAATGTGATTATAAAAGGTTAATCTCTGCTTTCCGTTTTGCATTTTAACCCACCAACAGTGTCTCTAGCCTGTTGGTCTGTATTCCTTTTCCTGTGTTTTCAAATTTTCTGCATCACTTAAAATCAATTTCTATTTCATATTAAGCAGAACTCACTCTGTCTTTAGCTAAAAATCTCTCAGAACATTTTAGTTTAGGTGTTTTGCACCAAAGATAGCCCAATTTCTTTGAGTTAATTGATTAAGTACTGGAGATTGAACCCAGTTCCTTAGCATTGAGCTACATCCCCAGAACTTCTTTATTTTAATTTTTTTTTTTTTGAAGCAGGGTCTTGTTAAGTTACTAAGTTACCAACAGTAGATTCCAACTTGCAGTCCTCCTGCCTCATCCACCCAGAGTGTTGGAATTTCAGGTTTTTGCTACTACATCCAAGCATTTTTAGATTAAACACAAATTTGTGAGTTATCAATGAAAAATTGAACCTTACTAGGTATACACAAGTAATTGTGGTGCTATATACATAAATGAAAAGATTGATCATGCAGTTCCAAATACAGCTATGCTTTAAATGAAAAAAGTAAATAGCTTTTTCTAAATCAAATATGATAGACAGAGACCCAGAAACACAAATTCAATTTATACTGAATGACATATTCCTCAGTGGGAGAGGTAACATGAACTTTTGAAGCCATGCAAGATAGAAATTCATAAATCAATATATTCAACAAATATATTGGTGGAGGCCAGGTAAGTGGGCTACAACAAAGCCAGGAAATCTTTTCTATAAGTTTCAGATGTTATCGATAGTATTACCTTAAATTTGGAGAAAGTTTCTAAAGGTCTGTTAAGCTTAACAAGAAATTAGTTTTACCTAACACCCAGAATGCTAGACCCAATATAAAAGTTAAAAGTGAACAACTATTTTTCTAAAAATAGCATAAAGTAGTTCACAATAATTTTAGCTCTTCTATGCAATATTTTATCTCTCTACAATCAGATGTTCTGCTCATCCCAGGTCAAATATTTTGCAATGTCTTTACTATAAATCAAGCTTTTTAAAAGATTTTCAGATTTACTGTCTGTTAATGTGCAATCAGGTTTTACTGCTAGTGATTGTAATTCTGCTCCCCTAAATATAGTTTGTAGAATTTTTCCCATTGAGTCTAATATAAAATATAGAGAGTTCTGTCACTTCTTCAAATGATTTGATTTTCTGGGTATTTCTAAGTTAGGGAACCCATAAAAATTACAAATAATATCTTGAATGACATTATCTTTTTAAAGTATCTTTCGAGCACAGATGTGAGTCAGTGGTTAAATGTTTGCCTAGTATGGGCAAGGTCCTGGGTTCAATTTCAGGTATCACAAAAACAAATAGAAAACACATAAATAAGCATAAAATAACATAACAGTTCAAATACAAAAAAAATTATGTGGCATTTACTATTCACAAAATAAATGCTTCTTTAGAATTAAAAAATTCATTAGCATGTCTGTAAAGTCACTGTCTAAGTTTAATTAGCTAGCATGTCTATGTGTTATAAATTTCAGGTTTATCAGAAAATTCGTGTTTTTGTTAATTTAAAAGTTCATGATATTATCAAAAGCTGTAAGAACAAAACTCAAAATAAAATATTGTCTTAAACACTGAATTTCAAAAGTAATTTAAATAAAATATGGAATCTCTATAAAACGGAGCACTAATCTTATTATCCTACCCGAGGAATCATGGCTTGAGTTTTACAAATCAAGGGAAAGGGATGACTCTATTCCTGAGTGGGTAAAAGTTTGAAAGAAAGCTGTCTTTAGTGTTGAAATGTTAAGCTGGAGAAGTTTTAGAGTTAAACTTTAAAACTGCAATTGGCTGTCTTTATTGTCTATATTGTGAATTAAGGGAAGGGCAATCTGTAAACAAGGGAGGTCCCTTACCAAATGTGGCTTCGGTGCCCACAGGCAATACCTAGTGTCACACTGGGAAGCAAATTGGTAGTCATTGGAGACCGCTGTGCATTGGTGTGACATTCCCTGAGGCTAAAACCAATCAGCAGCCAAAGGATTCTGTATCCCATGAAGTCTATAAGTGGTTTCCAGGGGTAACCTCTTTGAGGTTGCATCTGAATAATCTAATTTGGAGTTTTAAATGTGGAAGAAATGATGGACAAATCACATTCTAACTGGCACCATTCTTTAGGATGCCAAAGAAATGTTTCATATTTGAAATAGTTTATTATACGTTTTCAAAACAAAGCCAGTGTTGCTTAATCTACGTGATATGGTGCAAATGCAAAACTCATTTTCAGTGCTCTACATTTTTATCTAAAGCTGAGTTTATTTCTTCTCCGAAAGGTTGAAAAGCCCCACCCTTAATTTTTGAAAACAATAGAGGGGGCTGCTATCTTTACCCTCAGTGATGTTACATACATTTCTGATTTTAAGAGACCCCAAATTTGCAAATTGTCATGCATTGATCATGCATAGAACTTGACTGCTTCTGAATGTATAAGAAATATTGATGAAACACATTGGCCTAATAGACACTGTCTTCTCCTTCATTGAGTTTGTATTATATCTTCTAAAAGACTGAAAGAAAGTCATGTTGAAGCCCTTAACAGAGCACTTTTCTTTTTCTTTCAATGAATTTCTGGGACATCCTTGAAAGAGGACCAGTGAGAAAATTGTTTATGTGAACTTGTGTTCTAGTTACTAAATTGCTTTTTGAAAGATGAGCACTTTGTTGAACTAATATATGTTTAGCGTTAGTTCTACTACATTGATTTCAGATATCTTTCAGGAAGTAGAAGAAACTAGGAAATTAAGGAGTACACCAAATAAGATATATTTCAGTTCACTAAGTTGCTTGCGAGAGTCAGTGTTACTTCAAAAAGTATACCATTTATTCCTAAAAAAAAATGCATCAAACCTATTTATTTCTAAGTATTTCGTGGTGTGTTTTTGGTTCATCATAAATGGTGTAACAATTTAGATAATGGAATTTCCACCAGAGCAGAAGTAGAATAGAAACAAGATTCAGAAGGTTTTTTGAAGCTGTCTTCCTAATGGATAGATGAAAAAAATATTCATTTTAAATGTTTGAAAGAAAATGAGCAAAAATAGGACAATACAAAGAAGTCTAGATAATTAGGCAATTGTAAAAATAATTTCCTAGCACCACAGATACTAAGGGAAGGAGTTTAGGTTTCAAGTAAGACATTAATAATAAACAGCAAAACAACAAAGGATCTAGGCATGGTCTTGCATGTGAGGATGAGGCACGAGGATTGCAAATTCTAGCTCAGTTTGAACAACTGAGCACACAAAGATCTGGGGATATACATAGACTATATTTTGGAAGACTCTACCATGAAAGCATTAAAAAAGAAACAATTTATAGTAACCAGGTATCAAGGTCGTAAATAACTATAGACAGCAAAACAAATAATGGAATTTAAGACTGTGATTCATTTATGAGAAGGTTGGCAGGGTATTTCACTGATGTTAAGTAGTAGCCATTGACTCTTAGTACCTAAATCTTCTCTAAAGGAAGAAGTTTTGTACTATATATTGAACAAAGCCTGGGTGTCTAGATATGCAATTAAATAGGAAAGGACTAGTAGCCAAGAATATATTACATAACATAGTGCCTCAAGAGGAGAAAGAGAAGTAGACTGTTCATACTGGTGATCACGCTTTACTCTAATTATGGTGTTGACTTCAGGTGTGACCAATTGCTTTCTATCCAAAAATAGCAACTGCATTTATTTTCAGTGTAGGCTTTATTCAACTGTACAGGTTCATCATGAAGAAAGACATTTCTCACCAATCATGTAATAGAATTGCTAAAGTTATTTTGTGAAGCCAAGGGCAATTTCAGTGTTTTAATGCACTTGACTCTAGATTATGGTCAAGGCTGGAAAATCAAAGCAAGAGGTGAAGGAAAACCATTTGCGTTTCTTTGTGGCTTTCCTCACATCTACCTAGTTGTGTCCATTAAATGTAACAGCCTGTTTTATGAATTTTACTTTGAATATGCTTTTGTAGTAATTAGTACTTTTCACGTAGCATGTTGTGATATATTCCATTATCAACTCTCAAATGCTGAGTATCCAAATCACAAGAAAGGAGAGAACTTAATGAGTAGTAAGGGGAAAATGCAAGAATGAAAGAGTTGAAATATGCACTAAAATTTTAAATCAGTAGAAATATCTTCCAGATCAGAAGTAGAGGATTTCTGATTATATTTTTCTAAAAATAAAATTTCTTAAATTTCCACAGCCATACATGCATTTTTAAAAATTTTATATAAGTTAAATTATTGATAACATTCATCAGCAAAATACAAAGCAAATTAGTTCAATATAAAAATATTGTATTTCTTTTTAATGCTGAAGACATATTTACATGCTATATAGTCTTGGAATATATACATGGAAAGAAATGGAATAACTATTTCAGCTGGTCTAAATGAGCCTTTGTGTTTTCCAGAAGGAAAATATCATATGTAATAGGAATTAAAATATTAAATATACAACATTTCTTTTCTCTGAGCAATAGAGTGAAATTGTCAATATGTTTTTTAGGCATGAATGCTTCAGACAGACATTATAATTACCTCATTTGCAATCATAATCTTACATTTTGATATTATAATAAGAAACCTAAAAATACATAAATTAATAGATGAATTGTTGAAATAAATGAAAGACAAGAGGAAACCAGAAAGCTAGACTTCTAGAGAAGGAGAAGTTGAAGAACAAAGGAAGAGAGGTATAAGTGATTAGAAATGGATTAAAGTATGTTAATTGCATGTTCTAACTTGAAAAAAAGTTCATCCAGTTGTATTAGCATGCATGAATAAAATATGTATCTAAAGAGATATAAATTGAATATTTTATTTTCAGATGTATCTCTGCAGTGTGAGTGTGAGATTTTTGGTTTCTAAAGTTAATGCAGAAGTATATAGAAAGAAATGGGACTAGAACCAGTTAAAATTGCATAGAATTTGGTTTTCTTACAAATTCTTCATTTTTTAAAATAAATATTCCAAAAATATTATACATTTATAACTCTCTGAAAAAACTTTTGCTTTGAGCATATTTGCTTTTCTGTCATTTGGCATAATAAAGGAGCAGATATTTGTAAGACCTTGCTTTATCATTCATTTGCACTATTACCACGCTAATCACTTTTTCCTCCTACAGTTATTCTGGTATGTTGTATACAAGGAACTTCTCTTTTTTCCATAAGTTTACCTCAGTGTATTGGTTGAATTGATTGATCCTATATGTGTAGCTTTATGTCTGGAGTCTCTATTCTATCCCATTCATTAAACTATATCCTAATATCAATGCTGCACTTATATAAGAATCTCCTAATTACTACTAGCATCCCTGACACTGCTGAGACACTTTGTTAGCTTGTTACAATTAGAGGAAATTTCAAAACATTTTAGAAAATGCCTGAAATAGAGAACATTCCAAACCATTCAGTCACTGAGGAAGAAGTAATTCTAAGTAAAATACTTAGTTTCTTCCCCTTGGATTAACCCTAGTACTATTCTCATATTTAACGGCCATTTGAATCAGATGATATTGAATTGATGGTAACTGAATGTTACTACTTACTATATTTTCATGTGAATTGTATTTGAAACCCAAAAACTATATGGCTACCTCAAGATTTTAAATGGAATAGTTGTTATTTTATTTGTTGGGTTTATAGGTAATTTAATTTCATAAACATTAAAATTTTAAAGAATTAGTACAGAGGGTTTTTTCAGTTAAAATAAACAAAAATAAGCATAAAAAACTATGTAAAGAAATATGTGACAAGTCATGTCACAAATTTGGCATCCTCAGTCAGCCTAAGAGTTCTTTTTTTGTTGTTGTTGTACTAAGAACACTTTCCTTGAGCTTTGAAATGTATCAATTATATTTCTATACAGTAGCAGTGAATTTTTTGAAAGGAGATTAAGAAAATGTTTCATTTTTAATAGCATCAAAAATAATAAAATACTTAGGAATAAACTAAACTTAAGGGTATTAAATTATTTATATGTGAAACGTTATAAACCATTGGTAGAACATATTTTTTAAAAAAATGTTAGCTTTCTTATCTCTGGAGCACAATATGCAACACCAGCAACCTACAGGAAATAAGGTTGAAGGAAGCTCAGTGTTTCAGGAGATTAGTACGTGGTTCACAGCTCTGAGGCAGAAATCTCATATTGAAAGGATATGGTGGAGCAAACCTTCGTATTTCAAGGTGGTTGGAAGTAAAGTGTGGGAATACTACCAGAGAGGAACAGGTGAGCGAGAGACCATATGTAGTACCCAAGGCCAGGACTCCATGACTCCCACAGATACAGGGGTGTGTTAGGAATTTCTTAAACACCAAAAGTCAGTATATAATAAATGGAAACATATCCCATGTTAATGGATTGAAGATTTAATATTGTTAAAATGCCCATACTCAAAACAATGAACACGATCCGTTCGGTCTCTAACAAAATCCCAATAACATTTTTCTCAGAAGTAGTTGCAATCCTAAAATATATGTAGCCATCAATGGCTCTGAAAATTCATTGCACTATTGAAAAAGAAAACCAAACATGGCAGCATCACATTTTCTGATTTCAAAACATATTTAAAAGCACATAAAATCAAAACTTAAACTTTAAGCACTGTTTTAGTTTCATAAACAGTCAAATGTTGCCAAAATAATATTGAATTATAAAATAACCTCAAAACTTCTATGACTTTCCAGAAACAAAAGGCTTTAATTTCTTTCCAATTCATTTGAAAGTTAGAAGGAGCATGATTCTCAGCTGTGTTTTCTAGGTTTCACATCAAATGATAAGCTAAATGCAGTTTGCTTCCTATAACTCTAAACTTTGGGCACCTGAAAAATTAGTGTGTATTTTTCTCAGTGTTAGTGGCCAGACACTAGAAAACAAGTTCAATTATATTTCTCATTTCAAAGCTTGTGTCTCCTCTCATCAGCTAACATTCCACTGAGGGACAGGAGTCAAATGTCCAAGTCTCACATCAAAGCACATGAAAGGATGTTTTTTAACAGAATGAGACCAAACTAAGGTCAAATGATAAAACTTACATTAGTGGGATGAGAAAGTCACACTTCCATGAAAGTATATGTGTGCAGGACAAGACTAGATAGTAATTATTAACTGAACAGTAGCAAACTAACATTCACAGGAGCAGAACCTTCTTGTATTTTTCAGATCTGGTTTAGTGAGTCAGATAGATTTTCTACCAAAACTCAGAGAAATACTTTCATCTCAGTACTTTATAAAATCAATCAAATATTTTATTTTAAATGAGGATAAATATGTAGTTCACTATAATAATATTAAAATGTGTTTATAATAGACATTGGATATGGATCACACAGCACATAAGACAGACTTGTTTTTCTTCTTCTTCCACTCAATTCCTACTCTGTCCAGAATTTTTTACAGTGGTAGCATTAACTGTGGTCAATAAATTTTGACTGACATTTCTGAGTAATAACAATACTAAGCTTATTACTTTATAATGATCATTTTGAAAATAACTAACAGGAAATAGTACAACATTTTCATAGTTTGACTTCATTCTACCTTCATCTAACTGAAATGTCATGTAGCTATTTTTCAACAATGAAGCTAAAAGCTGCATACTAAACATGATGGAGCTACAATAAAAGGAGTCTGAATTTTAAAGACATTGTAAAAATACTAGACTGTAAAGTTCTCTGTTTCTTGATATATAGAAACAATATTTGTGTAGTTAACCCATAGAAGTTGAAATTTCTATTACATGCAGCCTAATGTGACTTCAATACATGGCAAAATACTCAATAAAAAATGGAGGAAAAAGAAGAAGTCTTTATTAATCTCCAATTACTGTCAATAAATAAGGGATTTTTGTAGTAATATACACTTTCTCTTTGCAAAATTACTTATGTGAAATACTCTAAATTTTGAATCATCAGTTTCTGCTGTGCTTATTCTAATGGACACAGTATATTATTTGAATTAGAACCTCTTTCAAAAATTTTTAATACTTGCCTTAATTTTTTTATTTTCTTTATTTTCAAGTCTTAAAAATATTTATGAATATTTTTACTAACAAAACTATAATTAAACTTTGTCCTTGAATGATCATCTATTTAGGTCAGCAGAAAATTTCAATTACAGTATACATCTCTTGATAAGAGGAGGGGACTCCCTTTGAGCTGTCTCAACCCTGGATTATCATTGAGTTACATCAAAACAACTGTGACAGAGACTGCCAGGTTTCCCTGCAGAATTTGCTTGATCATCTTTTTCTAACATAATAAATTTCTCATCTTTCACTGGCTACATGATCCTCTAGGATAAAGATTACATTTACCAAATTTTCTCCAAGTTAGATGTTAGTGTGATTAATTTCTGGCCAGTGTCTAGATTTAAGTGTTTTGTCAAATAGACTAGATATGTTATTGACAGAATGTGACATGATATATTGTTTTTCCTTGATTTTGACTTCTATTTAAAATCTAGATTCATATCAAAAGTTCCACTCTGGACCAACTGTACATTGTTTTCTCCTTGGGGATAATAAAAGTAAAATCTGGAAAATACCTTAATCTGAAATAATTTCAGCCCGACCTTACCAGAATGGAATTACACATACATTAGTGTCAACATAAGAAAGAAATTTATATGTTGGATAATCCAAAGTAATCTCCAGTGCATACAAATTAATCCAAACCATAACTAAGACAAAGTTTACTGAATTTTCTTAACATTATTAAATAACACCTTTAACTAGAAAATCTGCAGGATGTGTTTAACCACTTAACCTATCTTATTGATATCTGCTCTATGACAGCTGTCGCAACTATTCAGTCAGGGAAAAAACGGAAAACAGCTAAGGTGCTGCTGGAAATTTATGATTTGTTCTCCCTGGGGTTCATGTAAAAATAGAATTTCAGGTAGGCTCGCATTCTGGATGCTTAGGCTGACATATGGAAATCACGTTTGAATATTGGATGTTAAATTCAGCTGGTTCAATAAATTTTCTTGCTCACACAGTGAGTCTTTATTTAGTGTCTTGTGCCTTAACAAAGGAAATGGATATGAAAAGATCTAGTTCATGTATTCGATCTCATTGCTTATTATGATTGCATCCATTTGTATTCTGCTAGAAATCAAATATCCAACCAGGATACTATTTCTTCAAACAATTAGAAGTAGTCACAGCATTATGAACGTCTTTGAAAGGGCCCAGAATTAGCTTCTCTAAGGATTTGTCATACTTCTCATTCTCAGTCAGGTTTCAGTGGCAGGCATTTCACGCATAGTGAGGCGAAAGAGGCCACACTTGAACTGTGAATATACTGCTTCACTGTTCCATGTAATCTATGCATAGATAAGACAAGTATTTTCCAACTCATCAATAAATTTCACATTATTTCCTCACGTACGCCTGTTCTATTAAAAATACCCTTTGCTGTAAAGAAAGGCAATAGATCCTAATGATGAAGAGTTTAGACTTTGGATTCAGATTGGATGTTTATTCTGGCTTCCCCACTTATTAGCCTTGTGAAAGAAACTCAATACTTCTTGGCCTTGGACTTGTTACTGGTAACATAAGAAAATATTTGTAACTTACTTAGTATTGTTGTGGGAAGTAAATGAGTGTAACGTATATTGTATGTGTAAGACAATTGTTACAGCAAGCACTGTATGTATTATCATTCTTATTTTAGTTTACTATATACTCTTACTATTATTATTTTGAAGGCAGAAAATGCAATTAAAACTGATTTTTAAATTGATTAATCAACTCACGTATTGATTTAACTAATTAAAAGCTAAGAATGTAGTTTCCATACTTTCAGAGTCTTAGTTATATACACTGTAAGCCAAGAATTGATTTTAAAAAAATAAAAAAAGAAGCAAATAAGAAAATATATGTTGAGAGTAGGGAAATTTTTTAATATAAAATTGTTAGAGACATCTATTATGGCCTGATTTCTGAAAGAAAAAAGAAAGTGGATTATGCATGTATTGATGGAAGTAACCATCAAGAAGAGAGAGTAAATGCAAAAACCCTCAGGATCACACTTGGTATCCTTCAAGGTCTGCATATGATGTCAGGTCAGAGTGGCTGAAACAGGATGAGCTTAGGTAAGTAAGAAAGGTTGCCTTCAAGCTATGTCCTACGGGGCCTTGTAAGCTATTTTAAAGAACTGGGATTTCGTTTGAGGTTTTCAGCAAAGGAACAACCTGAGCTAAATTGTTTTAAGCAAACATTTTATGAAACCTATGTACATATTCAGTTCCTTGTTTACTTTTCGTTGGAGCATAGAGTATCCTGACATATGGTTATACTCAAATTTATTTATACATATTTCCATACATAGAACTTTGGGCTGATTTTAACTTTTGTCTATTATTATGAAAAATACTGTTAGAATATTCTTGCAGATGTCTTTTTTGTAGACACATGTGCTAATTTCTTTTGGTTGCATGCCTGGGGTAGAATTTGTGAGTCATAAGATTTAGATGTAGTCACAAGGGCATCTCTAACAGAAAATGACAAACATTTTCAAATATACTAACACTGTATCTTCACTAGATGTTGTCAGATTTTTTTTAAAAACTTAGTTATTCACAAGATATATCGTGGGATCTCTTTGTAAATTTAATTTGATTTTAATTTACATTAGTGACTAGTGATTTGGGGTAGGTTTTTTTTTCTTTTTTTTTTTTTTCCGGCACCAGGGATTGAACTCACAACCTTGCACCTATCTGATAGGCGCATAAGTCGCTGAGCCAAACTCCCGGCCCTGGTTTTTTTTTGAGGCAGGGTCACACTGTGTAGCTCAGGCCGGCCTTGTGCTCGCATTGTAGCCAGCCTCGAACTCACAACACTCTGCTTACTTCAGCCTCCCGAGTGCTGGGATTAAAGGCATGTGCCACCTCTCCAGGCGATTTGGGGTAGTTTTATCATACATGCGTTGGCCATTTGAATTTCTTAGATTTGAATAGCCTTTTCGTATTTCTCCTGTATTTTTAAATTCAGTTGTGCTTTCTTTTACCTACTTCTATTATAGAAGCTTTTAGATACAAGTTGTTTTTGAATATGTAGATTGGAGATAGCTTCTCCTGTTCTGTGCACTTTTTTTTTCTTTTTTGTAAACAATGGTACTTTTAAAAGAAGTTTTATGTTCACAAGTTTGAACAGAAACATAAGAGAAGTCCCATAAACTAATCTGGTGCCAGAAGCATATTTTCTTTTTCTTTTTTTTTTTTGTTTTTGTTTTTGTTTATACATCTTTTATTTTAAAAAGCAAAACAGAAAAAAGGATAGAAATGATAATGATACAGAATGTCAAAAAAGTAGGAAATTAATACTAGTTAATATATTGCATATTGTTATCTTAGAAGTAGTTGCTCAGATTACAAGATCTATGCATAAAAAATGATAAGTCAATCAATGACAGCACAAATGGTTCTTCCGAAGCATATTTTCTATACTTCAACATTTTGCATTAAGGTAACACACTAGTTTCAATTAATGAACCAGTATTGTTAAATCCATAGATTACAGTAGGACTCAGTGTTTTTACTCTACATTTCCATGGATTACCACAATTGCAACAGTCATGTGTCAGTCATTTCAGGATTATACAGAAGTTTTAGTTTCCTAAAAAATCTCCTCTGTTCTTCCTACTTCATCATTCCTTTCCATTCCACAAGCCTTGGGAAACCACTGATCTCTTTATGGGTTTTATAGTTTTGCCTTTTCTAAAATGTCATAGTTAGAATCTATTTGGTTTATATCTAAATGTCTCCCTAAAGCTTTATGGAACCATAGGCAGGACTTTGGGAAATCGATTGGACTGTGGGGTTTATAGCTAAGTTGATACAGGAGGGATGGTGCAGTCAGAAGAGGCAGTTCACTGGGAATGTGACCAGGAAATGCTGGTCTCTTCCCTGGGTTTTCTGGCTTCTATGCCATGAGCAGATCTCCTTTCCACGCTGTCCTGTCTTCAAGCCTGCTGACTATGGACTGAAATTTCTACAGACTGTGAACCAAAATAAACTTTTCATCCTGGGGAAAAGGAACTGAGACAGATTCCTATGTAGTCTTTTTAGTCAGGGTTCTTTTGATTAGAAATAGACATTTAAATTTTCTTTAAATTTTTGGGTGACTTGAGTATGTTTTTATTTTTCAGTAATATCTCATCCCAATAGCATTCAGTATTCATCAAAGGATGAATATTTTGTTTATTCATTCACCTACTGTAGGATATCTTTTGTAGATTTTTTTTATTTTAATGGTGTTTATAATGAACTCTAACTTTAGTTATTTTCAATTTGTCACTCTTTTTTCAAATAATTATTGTACTTTGTTTCCTAATTATGACTCCTTTCCTAATTTCAATGGAAAGAGGCTATTTTTCTATGCTGTCTTCTAGTAGCTAATTTGTTTTAAAATTGTTCCTGTACCAGGTAACCAGGATGTATTTGTGCAGATTTCGTAATGTAATAATCAAGACCCGTTTTTCCCCTTTTGATATGATGCAAGAAGCTATTATTAAGAAGACCTTCCTTTGTATGAGTGGAAGAGTTGTAGGTGATAAATCTGGTGAATATTCATCTTTGAGTCTGGAACCTCTTCAAGCAATTATGCACTGTAAAGACCCGTGAAAAGACAGGAAGGATTATTCAAAAAGAGGAAAGGGTTTGATGTGTGTGTGCTGAGAGATTTCATGAAAATAAATTAAATTGATGAAGATAAAATAGCAAATTTTCTAAGAGAAAATTTGTTTAAAAGAGGAGAAGGAACTGAAAAATGAACATCAGAAGAAAACACAAATACCAACATGCTCTTCAGGAATAGTGAGTCATAAAAGAGTCAAACTTCAGGAAAAGATTAGAACATGAAATTTCACAGGGGGATAAAACAAACCAGGTACATCCTGGAAGCTCTATAAAGATATTTGGTACTATGAGAATGAGTCCAACATACTCTGTGAGTGGCTGAAAACCTTTCATACATCTTATAGCTTGTAGTTTTACTGTGTAGCAATTAAGGTATTTGATATTGTTGTGGTAGGTTATTAGATTCCATTTCTGGAAAACAGGGATTTCATTAAGTCTTTTGTACATTAGCATTAGTACTACAAGTTAATTTATAAATTAACATAACTAAAATAAACATTTTCTTTTTACTATCACTATTTAACTACTATAGTAAAAAAATTGATAAAGGCAATTATACAATCATATTTCTCTTCTCCAATACAAACATAAAAATTCTGCACTAATTTTGAAATGATATGTTTCATAGATACATATTCCCAAGAAGGTAGTTTTTCAATCCTCAGTTCTTTGGATTATTTTCTTAGCAGTAACATCATATTATTAATGATAAAAATCATGCAGAAAGAAATTAAGTTATTTAAAATCAAATGTAAGAAAAACACAGGTTGCATTAAAAATAATTGTAATTATTAATTTTCAGCAATTTTAGCCATCTGGATTTTATTGAAAATATTTGCATTTCAGTAGTATCTGAAATTGAAATGTTATACAATATATTCACATTTTAATGTTTTTTATACTTAACTAGAGACAATAAATGGAGACTAGTTTGATCATTTTTTTGAGGATAAATCCATAGATACCTATTCTCGAATTTAAATGTCTGTTAGGCTTATTTTAAAAGCTTCATCAATATGGTTTTATAAGAGAGCCATATGCCACTAGATACATTTTCCAGGATACATTAAAGCATATTCAAAAATAGTCAAGAGCGGTTACATGATTCATAAAATATTTAAAAGCATTTTTTGTTGAAAGTTTTGCAAATGACTGAATGTTGACTGAATGGTGACACCAATTAAATTGAACCAGTTAGCTAACAACTTGTTTTTCATAATCAGTGCCTACTTTTCAAAAGAACTTGAAGTACTTAAAAGTTTATTGTGTGATTTTTCTATGCAATCAAATTTTTAAAATTTTAAACTCTATTGCTTTCATGCTATAATGAGGCACCAATGACATGCATTTTTCTCATATTCATAAATAATTTTTCTATTAAAATATCATTAAATTTATTTTCACATTATTTTGAAGCATATGATTGGATCAATTTTACATGTCTATATCTGTCAATCTGAGCAACCCCTTTGAAGGTAATGATATACAATGTTATAACCACTGTCAAACTTCAACCACCTCATTTTGTAAACCTATAATGTTACAGTATCTCATTTGTTGTTGTTGTTTGTTGGTCCCTTTAGCTTTTTGTTTCTCTTTTCTGTGACCATTGTTTTGTTTTTTATTGGATTTATTCTGAAATATTTTGTTTGATTATATTAGGCCTGATGATATGGGCAGTTATTTTAAAGACAGCAAGAGGTATTCCAAGGGGAAAGGAGGAAAGAAGGAAGGGAAAAGGAAAAAAACATAAATTTATAAAAAGGTGTGCATAAGATAGTAAAAATGACTATATTACTAAATGCATTAACTATTGAAAAAGAACAGGTAATACTCATATGATTAGATCAGTTTTGCATGTCTATATCTGTTAATCTGAACAACCCTTCTGAGAGTAGCGATATGCAAAGTTATAGCTACTGTCAAGTTCCAACCATCTCATTTTGTAAACTTACAGTGTTATTGTATCGGATTTGTTGTTGTTTGTTTGTCTCTTTTGTTTCTTGTTTCTCTTTTCTGTGTCCATTTTCTCTTAAAAAAAAAGAATGGTATTCATGCCTATGTAGAATGAACACTATTCTGGAAAGATTATTAAGTGAATTTCATTTTTTTTTCAAAATAGAAATTTATGGTTTTCTCTTTCAGGCATAATACTAATAATCAATAATTATTTTTATTATATTCATTATTATTGAATGGCTTCTACAAGATAATTACTAGACTATTTATGTAGGTTAGGAAAAGAATTATAGCAACTGGGAAGGGAATCCTAATTTTTTTCTTGCTTATCTGCTAAACATCAGGAAAGTCATTCAAAAACCAGGGTCCTTCCCACATTTATCTTTGCTACTCGAGTACATAGAGGGCATTTTATCCCCTCAAAGAAGAAATGACTAAAATATTTTCCAGGTGGTCACATAACTTTTACTAATGCTCAATTGGTTTAAACTATATGCTCCCATCTATATGCAAGCAAGGCAAACATTTCCAATGAGCCTACTTACATATTTGGGATAAAACAGCATTCTGTGTTGGTAAAGGGTTAGTATTGTCAACCTGCATCCATAAATTCACGTTTATCTCTTCAGCAATTCAGTCCTTTACCCCAAGCACACATATAAAATGGCCATATTTCCCAACAATGCTTGCAAGGAGATAGAACTATTTAGCTGAGTTTTAGTCATTAGAGTATAAATAAAAAGTAAATAGGAGAACTATATAGGAGAATACATATATATAATATGATGAAATTATATATTTTATATGCAAGAAGATGCACTGTCACAGAGAAGATAACGATTTAGGTATTTTAGTTAACAAATAGTTCTGCGTGATTGGGGTGCAATGTGACATTTTGTTATATACTTATTTTGTGGAATAATTAAATCAAAGAAATAACATACCTGCCATTGCCATCCTTAACAAGATTTTTGTTGGTGGTGTTCTTTGTGGGAAGTGGTGAGAGCATTTGGAATTGATGATTTTGGAATAAACAGTATTTGTTAACCTACTGGACATCATAGTACTAAATATGATGAACCAGGTACAAGAAGCAAAATACCATGTAAACTCACTTATATTTAGAATTTTAAAAAGTCAAAATAAGAGAAATAGACATCAGACTGGTGGTTACCAGAAAAACAGGGACTAGGTTGGTGATTATCAGAACTAAGAGGAACAAATACATAGGAAAAGGTCCAGTAACTGTAATTGGTAATAATGTATTATAAATTCAGTTGTATTTCAAAGGATCAATAACATTTTCCATTGCACAGTGGATGGAGAATTTTAGAAAACTACAGAAATTATAAAAGATAGAAATACTTGATAGTAACTAATAAACTATACTGTATCTATTCAAAAGTTTTTTTAAATCAGCAAAAATAATACAACCACATACCCACAAATCATAATGAAAATGTATTGAGATTTCCCATGTTCCCTCCAACTTCTCTTCCTTCTCCATCCAACTTTAATATGTAGTCTTGCAGTTCTTCCCACAAGGAAAAGGAAGGCCACTATTTCTTTCCCTCAACTACCTGGTGATCAAAGCCTAGTGAATGGCTTTGATCAAAGGAATTATTTTCAAGAGTGAAGTCAGCAGGGGACTTGAAGTGTGCTGTTTGTTTGGACTGGCCCTGTTGTGTTTCTGCAGTCCCAAGAACTTCCTTTCTATACCTGCTGCCCTTTCTGGCTGTGGCCCACACTGAACATTCCTAAGGTATGAGCGAAGCCCACCAACTTGCAGCTGGAAGCAGAGCCCAGCTCAGCAGTCCAACACTGACCAGTCTCCAAAGCCAGGAGTGAGTGTAGCTGTCTATAAGCTGCCCAGGGTGGCACATATGTTGACGAATAAGTTCTTATTTTTATTGCCACTGAAATTGTATAGTTAGTTATTACATACAATGATTAAGGAATACAATGCCAATATTCATAGAAAAGCAATCATGGCAGATAAATAGTTAGGAAATATCAAGGACTAAAACAGGAATATACAAGAACTATTTAAGATGAGTGAAATGCTTTATATCTGGGTTGTGGTTGTGATTATATAGTGCTATGAAATTACCAGAATGTGTCAATTTTACACCTATAATGAATAAATTTTATTTTATGCTGAATGTAATTTATTAAACTAGTAACCCCCACCAACAGAAACATTTTCAGAGATTTGCAATGGATACAAATCGTCAGCATGTACGAAAATATTATCTGTCACCTAAACATAATTTGATTCTATTTCTGGCAGTACTGCATTTTAGTACCTGAAACTGTATTTTTCAAATATATGTTTGTGTTATTGTGTTGCTAAAATGAAAATATATTTTAAATTATTACTAATTTTACTTTAATATTTACAACAACTAGTATATATATATATTCACAAATAATACATTCAGATCTTAATATGCAAAAGGATCTTTTCATTATCTATCTTTTATTTTGCCATTTATTTATATTTTGAGTTTCTCATATAAAAGAAACTGTGCAATATTTAAACTTGTTTGTCTGATTTATCTCAATTAAGCTAGAAAAAGAAATAAAAGGAATATGTATAGGAAAGGAAGCAGTCAAATTATCATTACTTGCAGATGGCATGATCCTCTCCATAGAAGTTCCAAAAAAGTCTTTTACTGCTGCTAGTATTAATAACCAAGTTCAGCAACGTAATGAGATACAAAATGAAAGCACAAAAGTCAGTAGCATTCTTGAACACCAATAATGAATTCACTGAGAAGTCAGAAGAGAAATACCATTCAAATTAACACCAAGAAAAATTAAATACTTAGCAATTAACCTAACTAAGGAAGTGAAAGACCTCTAGAATTATTACTACTGTACTCTGAAAAGGTCTCTTATGCCTACAAAAAGTTTGAAAACAGCGCTTTTGTCAAAAATAATGATCAATAGATATGTACTATGGTTCATCATAAATTTTAGAATGACAGTTCTGATTAGAAGTTGACAAGGATTGGACACTATTGAAACCGCAAGCCTTTTAAAGAAAGAAATATTTAAAGGGCAGAATAAATGAAATTTGCTTACTTGCTGTATATTTCAAGAGTTAGGGAAAAAAAGGTAGGAATATTTAGGAGTTTACCTTAGGTAATTTGCTGAATGATGTTTTGAATGTTGATTTCAGACAGCTAACTTATCTTTCCAAAACTGCATCCTATGGATTAAGAATTATAAAAGGATTAAAATAGTTTTAATTTTGGGTTTATTCTTACCTAATATTGGTGGCTTGCAAACGATTTTAGCATACAAATCATGTTCGTTTTTGTTTTGCTATATAGGCTGATGATTTTCAGCTAGCAAAATTTATTTTAGGCTTAATGCTCATGTAAATAGATTGATTTTTTTAATGTATATATCACTAGTAAAATTAAAGAAGTGTGACAGGTAAAATAAATCTCAAGAAAACTTCTTATGAAAGAGCAATATTTAAAATCCTACAAGAAGTTTGGTTTTGTTTGTTGATTTACTTGTAACTATACTTATAATTTCAAATATGAAAATCAAATTACCTAAAAAAGGATATATTATGTAAATTTATTTTAACTTAACCTTTGGGAGCTTGAAATAAAAAATAAAACCTTCAGACTTTTTTTTAACTAGAAAATTTCAGAAACCTTTGAAGGTATAATTATGGACATCAAAATTCAGAAATAATTGTTTCCTTGATTTGGCAAGTTCATCACAGCAAGAGTGAATAAAAAGTCCAAAACTTAAGTGTAAGAAATGAGAAAAAACTTCTGAACATTCAAGCACCACAAAACATTCAGTCTGGTCTGAAATGTCATCTTCCAGAGCATGAGAGTTCCCTGGATAAATTCAGGGCAAGAATGCAGAAGGTTGGAAAATAACCAGGAATGATGCGTGAATAACTAACTATGGGTTTCTTAGGAACCACAGCACTCTGGTCCCTGAATGGAATCCCTTTCACTGAGAAGAATGTTGTGTTTAGCCTGAAAACAAACTGGTGCAGTGTTTTTCAAGAAAATATTATCAATTCTCTCTGAAGGGAGATAAAGTCCCAGACTTAACAGCATAGCATTGTAATCCTTTTGTCAAAGTTCTCCCAATAAATTAAAACATGATTTTAACCTCAGTGTGTATCCAAGTCCCTTGTGATCATTCCATAAGTATCAGTTTTCCCTGATTGATGAACTTACTTTTTTTTTTTTTTTTGTGACACCGAGGATCAAACACTCAACCATGCGCCTGCCAGACAGGTGTTTAAGCCACTGAGCCAAACTCCCGGCTCTAGTTTTTTGAGGCAAGGTCGCACTGTGTAGCCCAGGTCGGCCTTGTGCTCGCGTTGTAGCCCAAGCCAGCCTCGAACTCACAATGCTCCGCCTACCTCAGTCTCCCCAGTGCTGGGATTAAAGGTGTGCACCACCACGCCCGGCTGATGAACTTGCTTTAAACATTAAGAAAAAACTTAGTTGCTAAACATAAAATTTGAACACTGTCTGATTCAGCAGCAACCAGATCTGTTGACAAGGACACACAAGCATCATTATACTAAGCGTAACGTGTTTCTTTAAATGTGTAAAATAAATATTCAATTTTATAATCTCAGCTTTTAGATACTTGATCAGTTCCCAAAAATTAAACAGTATTATATAGAGTGAAAATATAGATTTTTAGTAATGCTGTTATTTTTGATAGGACAGAAAAGTTTAGTTACAATATATCTCTGCATTATTATTTATACCATAATGGAGCAAATTAAGGTGACTTCTCATTCTTTAATTCTTCTTCTAATCTGAGAAAGATCTAACTTTGAAGTTCATTACTCTTGTTATCAAGATTTCCTTATTATTGCCCATTTTTATTTTTTAGTTTTCATTTTATTGCATAATTTAATCTCAGAGCCCCTGTCCTGTATCTTTTGTCTACATAATAAGTTAGCTATTTTACTTTTAACATTCGTGCTCTGCACAAACATTTGAACAATGTGATGATTGTTTGGATTTTTAATCTGCATTAACACAATTTATAATAATTTCAATAAAAATGTAAAGCTCTACTTGTATTTTTCAGGTAAGAATTACAGTTTATCATAGTGTTTCTGTATGTTAAAAGTTTGTTAAAATTCTAGTATGATTATGTTGTAGCAGAGATCGCATTCTTAACATTATTGTTTTTTCAGAGAATTTCGTTTACAGATGAAAGTAGGAGGTAATATTTTCAGTCTCAGGAACCATACCAGCACCATAAAATGGTATAATAATTAGTGATTAAAGAAATAAATGTACCAACAATATTTGAGTCAATAGCTCTTCAATTGTTCATTGTTTTCCTTTATTGCTTCAACTATTATTCTGTAAGCTTCTTGAGCCCAGAATAGTATTGTTACATTCTCAGCAGTAGTAGATAATCTCCACTTGTGAAAACATTAATAAAAGTATTTATTTAATGAATAAATGAAAAATTTAGCATTTATTCCTTCTTAGCATATTTCAGAATGAAGTGGCTCAGGTTTAAATTAGGCCCTATATTCCTTAATTGCTTTTAGTGAATTTTAATCTTAATCTTACTTGTTATGAAAGACAGATAAGCAGAAATTAGCATAGATACAATGAGTGAGAGGAGTAAGACTTTGGGAGAAATTGATATTCTAAAGAATATAAAACTGGTACTTTGGGACAACACAGCCAATGTCACTTAAACTTTTCAATAAAATAACAGAGGAATTTGAGAATGGATAAGGTTAAAAATATCTTTTAAGAATTAGCAATTGATGTCAATTGAAAAAGGATGAGGGAAATGTTCTAAGCAAAAAAAGAATATGATCTAAGATTCCTTGAAAGAAGTAAATCAGATCAGGAAAACAAAAAGTCAGCCAGTGCTTTGTAACTTCTCTTTCTTCAGTTCCATATTGAGAAACTTGACAATAAGTCTTCCAATAATCACATTAGATCATGTACCTTTTTATGAATTCATTCAACATTTATTGAGAAGTTACAATCTAGCAACTGTATGAATCATAGAGAATTACAATGACAGTCAAGCTAAAAGTCCTCTGTTTTGCATAAGAAACATACATACGGATAAATGGCCCATTTTAATAATGAGGTCTGTCATACAGATGTAAACAAAGTGCTGTGTTATTATGTGTAAATGGCCTGCTGTTTGCTCTTGGTTGAGGAGAAAGTTTAAGGAAGACTTTGCATATTTATGTCCCCCTAAAGTTCATATGTAGAAATTTAATCCTCAATGTGAGAGGAGCTGCTGACTTCAGAAAGTGATGATCTATGAAGTTGAGAGCCCTCATGAAGGGAATTAGAGTCAAAAAGCTCTTCACTCCTTCTGCCATGAGTACACAAGGAAACACAGGGTATCTTGGAAGGGAGTCCTCAACCCGCACCAAATCTACTAACGACACAGTCTTAGACTTTCCAGCATCTAGAATTATGAGAAATAAACTGTGCTCCTTAAAATCCATCTATGATATTTTATTGAAATGACTTATGAGGTGAATAAGACACAATTTCTTAGACTTTTATGTATAGATACATGTGTGAACACATAAAGAAATAAAATATTAATATTTAATTCAGTTTTTATTCTTTAAAATCTGAAGCAAGTAGAACAGAAAAAATATTAAAAGATATATACCCTAGTAAACAGAGGCTAAAATTCTAAGTTTTGTGGTAAAATCATTATATGCACTTTATCATATCTGCCTACCATTTCAGCAGAAATTCTTCATCAACCTCTGCAAAACTGCAACTTCATTGGTGAAAATAAATAGAATGAATTACAAATATATTATGAATTAGAGAGCATTAGTTATGAAAGTATGATCTCTTCTGTATTGAAAATGCTTCTGAAAATTCTATAAGATGCTTGCAAATAGCTTACTTCTAAATACATTCTTAAGAATAAGTTTGGAATTCTCTTGAACAAACATAAATCAAAATGTTAGAAAAAGGAAATTTCTGATTTCATATTCAAGTAAACTTTAATCATATGAATTTTCATTACTTTTCATGAGATTAGGCATATTCCAGCAGTTTAATTTCAGGTGAAAATAAAGATGCACCTACTTAGTTATGGTATTATAGGAAAAATTCCAACTATAATGATTTGCTAAGAATTAAAAGAAAACTGATAACAAAATTTGGATTCTCTTCTTTAAGTGTAACATTGTGGTAATGACATAACATCAATAAATTTTGTTGCCCAAAATAGCTATAGATAATATTTTGTTTTAGTAAACTTAAATTTCACATAAAGAGGAGGGAAGTATTGGTTTACTGGATGCTTGTATTCTACTTATAGAAGTAGAATATTCTTATACAATCTAATAATGCCCTACAGATGCTTTGGAGTGAAAGACAACTTTCATTGCTTCAATTTGTTTCCTAAGTAGAATTATTTGTATCTTTTGTGTATACACTTGGGTGTGTAGTAAGAAATCTAGAAATGTCAGTACAAATGAAAAATACATAAATTATATAAATAAAATCAAGGAGAATATTTTTATACACCCTGGAGATTATCACTATTAACTATAATTTAATATACGTTCTCCTAGCATTTTATATGATATTTATATATATAATTTAAAATGTTTCATTCAAAACAAACTGAGTATCTTTCAACATGATGTGTTTGTTTTCAAAATCATTTTGGATGAATATCTCTTAGATATTAGGGTTAGGATTAGAGTTAGGGAATATTCTCTCTCTCTTTTTCTCTCTTTCCATCTCTCTGTTTGTGAATGTAACAAAATACACTTAATCATATCAATGATGTTAGAAGCATTATGGAGATTCTTATATCAGAATACGATGTATCCCATATTTTATTTTAATGTGAATTGTAGAATGGAAATGCTGCATCAAATGGTAACACATTTATGACAGTTATATTTTTATTTTGAATATCAGAAAAATTGTAACAATGTGTACTTTTACTAAAGTGTAGAGCAATCATTTTCTCATACCTCGCCAGTAATTTTTGTAACTTTTAATAATCTTACCACTTCGGTTGTTATGGAGTATTAAAAATAGGAAACAATTATTAATTTTGTATTACACTCTTATACAAGCTATAAAAGAAAATCAAACATTTTTCCAAGACATTTAAAACAATGACATTAAACATAAATATTTTCCATATAACATTAGAATGTACAGTATTTTAAGACAACAGTCATTAAGAGATTTAACATTTTTCTTCTTAAATTGATAACCTGCTTTTTTTTCCTCATTTCACCTGAACTTTTTCAACCACCCCAACATCCAGCCATTCTGAAAATTATTCAAACACTGTGACAGTGTGAGAATATGAGGAATAATCTTTCTCTGACAAATCACATCTCCAAATAATAATTAATTACAGACAGATGAGCATAGAGAATGCCGAAGATTCAATGTAGAACACCAGCTCCCATATTTAAAAAGAACAGAGAACATCTTTTTTTTTGTTGTTTTTATTTTGGAAGAAAAAATTTCAAGACACTTGTTTTGGAGGACAGAAAGACAGAGAGCATTCAGGGTAGTGGGATTCATTTCCCAACTACTGTGTCTGTTGTTATATGGAGGTTAAATTGTTATATTGAGCTATGGTAATACACTTTTTATACTACTGGTATCTAAATGTTAGTATGTTCTTGTATAAATTACTTTGAGTATGACTGGTGTCATGTATTTGTAAGTTTGTTTCCGTATGTACAGTCAATGACTGAAAAATAACATTCATGTAATGGAGTTCAAAATGTAAATATGTACCTCATGAAAGATTTAATGCTAAGTATCTTAAAGTTTGTTTCATAAGAATAGATAGACGCCCTTCTTGCAGAGATTATCCTAGCTTTGTTTTGAATATGACTTGTCCCCTATGAAACACATATTGAAATTCAGTTGCATCGTGGGTTTAAGAAAGAAAATGTGTTATACACAACAAAGTTCAGTCAGCCGTAAAGAAGGGTACATTTTTGAGTCATTGGTGCAGAAGATCATAATGTTATGTGACACATCAGTCACAAAAGGTTGAATAATGCATAATTTCTCTAATATGAGATGCCCAAAATATAAATTACTTAAAGAGCAAAATAAAAGAGTCATGTTAAAAAAAACGGGGAGGTACGCTGTGTACAGATGGAAAAGAGATCTGGGGAAGAAGGGCGAGGGAGGGCGGGAAGGTAGTGAGGGGATACAAATGACCGAGGTGCTGTGTGTATGTGCACTACCCACCCCAAAGCTCACTATATATGAAATGAGACTAATCCAATTTAAAAAAAAGAAGTTGAGTCTTAAGAAGTGATTATGTTGGGTTTCTTTCTATTTTTTTATTTTATGAAAAAATAAAGTTTCATAATCAAATAATAAGATAGTAACACTAGTCAAAAAACCAGGTATCATTAGCTTCAAAGTAGTTACTGAGTACAAGGCACAAAACAAAAGGAGTCTTACAAAAAAGAAGCAAACAAATAATAATACTTATAGAAGTAAAAAACAAATTAAAAAATTCAAATCTTTTTTTTTTCAGTAAACCAAGATAAACTAGTAGTATAGTGACTTTTATATCTCATACCGCATATTGAGTACAAACTCCTTAATACATGGACTCTCGTTTTTTCCATTATATGCTCAAAACAAAGGTTGAAATTTAGAAATAGCTGTTGCCATGAATGAGTGAATAAATTAATTGATTCACAGTTATCATTTTTGTAAGTCATCCACAAATATCCCAGGAAAAGTGTCCATCACATTTTAAATATGGAATTTTAGCCGGGCGTGGTGGCGCACGCCTTTAATCCCAGCACTCGGGAGGCTGAGGTAGGCAGAGCATTGTGAGTTCGAGGCCGGCTTGGGCTACAACGCGAGCACAAGGCCGACCTGAGCTACACAGTGCAACCCTGCCTCAAAATACTAGGGCTGGGAGTTTGACTCAGTGGCTTAAGTGCCTGTCTGACAGACGCGAGGTTGTGAGTTCAATCCCTGGTGCAAAAAAAAAAATAAAATAAAATAAAATTAAAAAAAGGAATTTTATAGAACAGAGAAGTGGAAAACAATTTAAGCATTTATAAAATCCTGTGCATATATTTTGTTTGATCTACAAGTTTCTTATTTCACACTAATTTGGATATCAGGATGTATATCCGTTCTTTTCTTCCAATTACCTGTATTTTTAGTTGATTTCCTTGGAAAACTCCAGTGTGAGCTTTTCTTTATTCAGTCCTGTTGAATCTCCCCAATTTAAGCATTGATGCATGAGATGAAAGATTTTTTTCCATCTTCTATACCTTTTCTTCCGTAAGAATTTCCAATGTATTTTACCTACAATCGATTCTTTATAAAAATCTGTTCATCAACTGAAAACTTCAGAAGCTATAGAATGTGTCAGAATCTGCATATTAATGAAATGGTCATTTAGAGCCAAAAAGGCTAAGAGGTAGTAAAATCTGCTATTGTTTATTGTCCCACTGGAAAAATACTATCATTTGCATATCAACTTTGTCTCTGCTTTTGGTTTTTCTTATTCAAACTCATGTTGAAGTTTTTATGTAAAAGTTCCCCTAAAAACTACTCTTTTTAATGTGGTGACTTAAAATATATTTAAAAATTTGCTAAATTTTGTATACTGAGTATTAATTAACTTTTCCAATAGAAAAAAATTATAATTTGACCAAAATATATTTTTGTTAACATTTTTAAGCTTTAAAAATTAATTTTCACATAACATCAGAAACATCATTTTAACCGAGATAATTTCAAGAAACTGAAGTGCTCTAATAGTCCTAAATTTTGATATACACAATAAAATTCAATACTATACTGAGAAACTATGAAAACAAAAACCACTTAATTCATTTTTTATTCTTAACTTAAAATTTCCTAAAATATCTTCTTTTAATATGCACTAAAAAGAAAACTTGCACGATTTTAAATTTCTCAATAAGTGATGTATTTTAACAAGACCAAAAGAGTACTGCTGCAGTCTCATAATTATTGTGATATACTTTTAAAAATAGTAAAGGAAACATTGTTATACTTTAAAGGTAACTTAATTATATAATTATAGGGATATACAAATGATAGTCTAAGCTATATAATTTGAAGAAATAAATCAAAACTTTACATTCACCTTCAGTAAAAGACATATGTAGCAAGGAAATCACATTAACAGTAACAGAACAATTAGTTTAAATGACCAAAGATACCTATACTGAATATCCAGAAAAATGTTATATTAAGTGAACACAGTTAATTCAGGGTCATAGTAACAGAAAGAATAATATTATTATTGCAATTGTAACAATGCTTTTCAGATAGCAGTTTTTGTACTGTAATGATAATTAATAAACATGAAATTGGTAACATCAACAAGTCTATGAAGGCACATTTATATAAGCTTACAGAAAGATAATACTTGATAGTCTCAAAAAATAGTAGTTTGAAATTTTTGATGTGTACATTGTTTGTATATCATTTGGTAGTTTTAAAATCTTGTCTTTTCTCAAATCTGGAGCATAAATATTAATATGAGGTTTATTGGAAGTGTAGAATTTTGGACCACTGTAGTTTTCATTAATTAATGAACTAAAATTTTACAAGATACTCAAGAAACTCTTAAATAGGACCAAAGGTATTCTTTAACACCAGAGTCCTTGTCCTTCTCAGGGCCTTATCTTTTAGGTAGACAGCAGGGTGGCAAGGGAGGGGGAGCCTTATTCATAGTTAGCTTACAGTTAGTAAGAGGGTATGTAGATATCCATTGTACTCTATAATTATGTGATGAATATAGTTACCCCACCGTGACCCTAGAGTGAATGCATGTGTATATATGTATGTAAATGCATAGGTGTGATTGCATGCTGAATAAGCGCTTTCCTTAAAGTTAGCCCCCTCCACCCTTTGCTTTCTCTGCATTCTGTTGGAGGTGGGGGTGGCACTTAGATTGTCTGTGCACTTGGCTTTCTCTGTGCTCTGCCTATGTTCCCTTTCTCTGGTAAGACCCTGATACTACCTGTGCTATCTTTGGTCTTTTTTACTGGTTTTTCTCTGTCTCTACCGCTGTGTTTGAAATTATTTCCAGGGAAATTCTCTTGTAAAATTTTAACTTCTATTAGTTAGCATTAGCTAGAAGACTTAGTGAGTCTCCTACTCTATTTTCTTGTCTATGGACCCCTGCCCCTACCATTACATGCCCAGGGTCATTCTCAGGATCAGAAATGACCTGACCTTTTCTCTTCCCAGTGTCTGAATTAGCTGATTGACATAAGCAGGATGTAATAACCAAGGCAGAGTTAAACACCTTCTATAGTGGTAAAAGTGTGCTCCAACCTGTATGTAGACCAAGTTGGCAAAGGATGGAAGATCAGTAATTTTGGCAATATAGAGAAATCTTCATCCAATCATTTGACCAATAAGCCCAACGAGATTTCACTGGATACACACTGCTAAGAATATAAGCTTTACAGAATTAGTTAAGAAAAGTCTTGAAACAAACGTGTAACGACAACAAGCAGCAACAATAATAATCTTGGAGGAGTTACTTCGTTGCATTATTTTAGATGTTCAGCTTTCAACTCTGCAATATGTAAAGAAATGAAACGATACTGTCTATATGCGTGGTAAAGAACAGTAGTAATTGTTGAAAAAGTCCATTGGTCACCTATGGCAGTTATTGGGCTAAGTAAGGATTTAAATTAAGTCTTTTAAATATGCTTAAGCAGCAGCAGGAAACACCATTTAAGAAAAAAGTCACCATATGTGAATTACCTAATCTATTAGGAATGGAACTATTTTATAAGGAGACAGTCTGAGCTGAAAATTTAGCAATTAAAAGGGAAACTTCCTTGAAGGAACACAAGAGCATTTTTGAGCTTTCAGAAATTTGTGCCAGGAAACTTTCTGACTTGTCACCTGATCTCTTCTGTGTTTAGAAATAGAAAGAGCAAACTCTAAGAAAATGAAGAACCTCAGAGTCCTGTGGAACGCTGCCAAGTATCATAGCACAGAGTGGATATCCCAGAAGAAACAAGGAGGAGACAAGGGTCAGAAAGGAGACATAAATAAATAATTGCCAAAAAGCCAACTTTCATAGAAAATATTAATTTATAGACCCAAGAAATTAAAAAAAAACTGCAAGTAGAATTATCTCAAGAAATTCAATACAAGGACATTACAGTAACTTTTTAAATTAGAAGACAGATAATATTGAAAGCAATAAGAGTGAAGTGATTTATCACATATGAGGGATTTTAATAAGATTAAAAACAAATCCCTTAAGTCATATGATGGAGAGGAGATTGCAGTGGCATAATATGTTTGAAATATTGAAAAAGAAAAAAAATTCAGTAAGAATTCTTTCTCAGAAAAACTGCTTTTAAAAATGAAGGAGAATTAAGATGCTTATGAATGAAAAATGAGAAAATTTATTACAAGCCAAACTTTTGAACAAGAAATACTAATAAGAGTCCTGCAGGCACAAATTTTTTAAAAAATGCTGGGTGATAACAGTTATCCACATGAAAGAAATAAAATACAACAGTAATGTATCTATATAAGTACAAAATCTGTACATATATATGGTACAAATTTATTATTTATTTTATCTGATTTGAAATAAAATTAAGTAGTCATAATGATAGATCTGTGTTCATGAGCACACAATGTATAACTATGTGATTTTTATAATGATGAGCTCAGAAAAAAGAGCAGAGAAAATTATTCTATGTAGAATCAACATTTTTGGATAATACAATAAATTGGGATCAATCTAAAGTAAAGTATTAAAGATGATAATGCTAATGTTATTCCTTGAGACAATCACCAGAAAGCAACTCAAAAACTATAGGAAAATATGCAAGAGGTTGTAAATAGTATGCCAAAAATAGGCACATACACAAGCATGTACACAAAAAGGCAGCAACCAGAAGCTGAGGAGCAAAAGATACACATAAAAAATAAAAAACAGCAAAACAACCTACTGTGTAAATAATTATGTGATCATATTTAAGGTAAATGGATTAAATGCCCCCCTGAAGAAAAGACTGCAGGATGCATTAAGCATTATTTAACCATATTCAGCCTACAAGAGACACATTTTAGATAGAAAGACAGAAGATGTTCAGAATAAAAGTATAGGAAAATGAATGCATTTTGGTTCCACAATGTTAAGTAAAGTAAATCAGACACAGGAGCTTAAGTGTCATATGGTTTCTTTTAAATGAAAAACTGTGTATATTATGAAATAGAAGACAGATAATAGGAAAAAATAGAAAGAAAAAGCACAGATGACAAGGTATCTGAAAGTGTACCTTGACTTAGTACAATTGTCTTACAAGTTTTATATATTCTTTGGGCTGTTATTCTATTATATGTTATCATATATTCTGTATATATGATAATTAACCTTATAAATTCTTATATATAAGTGAATCTGGTGCTGGAAAAATAAAGGGAATTGAAATGTTTCATATACATGCACCAAACCCATACAGTGAATGTAATCATTATGTATTGTATAATTATACTAATAAAAGTAAAAAAAGACAGAAGTACCAGAAAAGATATACTACCTATAGAGCAGTAAGGGAAAGGTAGACTGAGGTACTATAGTAAATTAATATAAGACAAAAGAGATTTTAAGACACACATTTCTATTAGAGTCGAAGGGGTACATATTGGGGTAAAATAGCATGTTAAGAATATCATAATTTTAAACATAAATGCAGCTAAGAACAAAACTAAACTAGCAAAAAAGATTAAACTTAATGATTACCTAGATAGTCTGAAAACAGCTGTCAGTTTTCATGACTTGGAGGATGATGTAATTGACCTTGTAAATTACTATATGAGTTTGTAATCAAAAGAAATCTACGCTGAGAACAAATATGTAGGTCAAACAGTACAGATATTTGAATGGAAAATTATGAAACAAAGGAAAAAATATTTGCCTAACATATGCTATGCAGTTGTCTTGTCTTGATCTGTGTTTTATTTTATAATAAAACTATAAAACCAATATTGTTATAAATACTGAGATGTAACTTATACAAGCTTGAACTTGGCTATATCATGAAATATTTGTTCTATCTACTTTATTAAAATAGAAGTGAAAAAGAAGGTCAATATTATAATAGCTAACTAATCAAAACAATAATGCCTCAGCTCACATACACGTTACATTTTGAACTATACACTATACTTGTATACATGTATATCATTATGTATATCTGTATATACATAAATATGTATGCCATGTTTCTTTAAAAGCAACAAAACTTGATTCTTTGTTGCATTTACTTTAAAATATGCATCAAAGTTCTTAAAAAGAACTCCAGGGACAAGAATTTATTTATAATGTGATTTTCTTTTGTATATTCTTTGAGAATCTTCTTCCATATACAACAAGGAATAATATGATTCTGACTTATTTTTTGTATGTGTTTGAATTTGAATCCAAGAACTCTAGTTTAAAATTTATCATAAAAATATATGCACAAATTATCAAAGTATTTATTTAGTGTACTATGTATTAATGTAATATGGATCAATTGATAACATATATAACTTTCTTTGAATGTTAATGATAATACAAAAATCAGAATACGTATGATTACATTCAAATTTTAGTCAGAATAATTTTCCATCTCTTTTCTGTTCTATCATTTTTTGAATCTTGACTTCTTAGGAGCCTTCCTTACTCTGTCAATCTCATTTTGATGAGGTTTCATCATACCAACAGTTGCAGGTAACTTAAAATAAAAAGACACCTCTTGCTCTATAATAAAGTCATTGCACTTACAAAGGTTACCATAAATTGCTTAAAGGTTACTGATGACAGGAGCTATTGATATTCCACATGAAGAGTCATTAACTAATCTCACCTTTTATCATTTAAATAAGATTTGAGAAGAGTCTGTATTGCCCAAGTTATTTCAACTATAGAAAAACACAACTAAGGTTAATGAAGCATATGACCTTTTAGGAAATAATTAATTCAATGTGAATTTTCTTAGAATTTAACTACTATAACAGCCAAACAACCATACAAAGTTATGTGTGCATACACGTGTGCCTGCACACATGGGTACACCACAGGCCCTTATGCTCTCTTCCCCTTTCAGAATACCACCATTTAAATTTAAGTTAAAACACACACACGCACACACAGACACACACACACACAAAAGGAAACCTAAGTAGTAATAAAAATGCCTGCCTTGCAATGCTATTTCTTTATATTATTAATATGTCACATACTATAAATATATTTATTCATATTTTGGCCTAGTTTTCTCTAGGCTAGATCTTGGAAATGAGAAATCTATCTTTTCATGGTTTTGTTTCTGTGTGTGAGTGTGCATATCTAAATTTCTGGAACAGATATTGACACATAAAATGGAATTGCAAACTTGAATTTTTCATAATTTATTGGATTATAGATTTAATTACATTTTTTCAGTTTTGAAAAAAACGTTTGCTATTTGATTATGCTCCTGGTTTGTGTAAAATGTTTTTCTTTATCATTCAGGCAAGTGTGGAGTTATAGTGTGTATTATTATTGCAATACTTTTTTTTATTTAAGAGAAAGAAAAAACACACATATAAGAAAGACAAAAAGCAAAAGAGACAAACAAATGACTAGAGGAAATGCACAATAGTAACATTACAGGTTTACAAAACAGGATGATGGAAACTTGACAATGGTTGCAATATTGCGTGTCGTTATCTTCAAAATGGTTGCTTATGTTAACAGATATAGACATGTAAAATTGATCTAACCATATGAGTATCAACTGTTCCCTCTAAATAACTAATACAGTCAGCAGTATGTTTGTTTTAGTTATCTCACATATACATATATACAGATTTATATCTTTTCTTTTTCCCTTCCCTCTTTCCCCCTTTTCCCTTCCCAATTCCTTTTGCTCTTTGAACTGCTTTTTACCCTTACGTAGTATTTATTGTAGATTTTGGATCACATATACTTTTTCAGTTTCTTACACTAGGGAGACAATACGGTATTTACACATGTGGGTTTGATTTATCTCACTTATGAGTATGGTCTCAAGTCGTGACCATTTACTTATAAAAGTCTCAATGCAATCTTTCTTAATAGCTGAGTAGTACTCCATTGTATAAAAATACCACATCTTTTTTATCCATTCTTTGATTGATGGGCACTTGGGTTGTTTCCAAAATCTGGCTATTACAAATTGGGTTGCTATAAACATGGGTGCACAGATATCACTGTGCTATGATGTTTTCAATTCTTCTGGGAAAATGCCCAGAAGTGGGATAGCTGGGTTGAATGGGATCTCTAATCCTAACTTCTTGAGGAATCTCCACACTGACTTCCACAGTGGTTGCACCAGTCTACACTCCCACCAACAGTGGAAAAGAGTTCCTTTTTCCCCACAGCTCCTCCAGCATGTGTTGTTGGTTGATTTTTTAATCTTGGCCATTCTTTCTGGAGTGAGATGGAATCTCAGCGTTGTTTTAATTTGCATTTCCCAAATGACCATTGATGTTGAACATTTTTTCATATATTTATTTGCCATTTGTATTTCTTGCTCTGAGAAGTGTGTATTCATTTCAGATACCTATTTTTGGATTGGGTCTTTGAATTTTAGGGGCCTGATTTCTTTTAATTCTTTATATGTTTTAGATAGAAGTCCTTGGTCTGATTGACAATTGGCTAAGATATTTTCCCAATTCGTGGGTTTTCTTTTTACTCTGTTGGAGATTTCCTTTTTAAATACATAAGATTACAAAATTTTAAGAATTCAACTCAGGGCAAAATTAAACAAAAGTTTATTCTGCAGTAATTTAGCATTTCATTTTAAAATTAAAATTGTAGTTTAGACAACCTGAATTTCATATTTTTTTTATTTCTTAAGAACTACATGGCATTGGAATGCTTTTTCAATTTATATTCCACAGTTTCTTTAAAAAGGGTGTAAATAATAATATAGTATTATAAGAACTGAGTTAGTTGATGTATTAAAAAATTTAAATGCCTGATATATAATCATGTACAAAACTTGTCAATGATAATGTAATGATGACAACTATATGATGTAAAAATCATGACACTTTACCATACTTATTTTGTGACAATTTATATTTACAACATCCTTGTTCAGAACAGATTTTCATGAAGGTACTGCACCTAAAATGCGAATTCACACATTATTTATTTGCTTCTGTTTTGTTGAGATAGATTTTTTTATCATGTCACTGAGCAATACAGACTTAAACTCATATTTAATAACATTTTTTATCTTGAAATTATAGTACAAATAATCCAAATATGCTAATAGTAACAAAGGCATCCACTACATAATGAAAAAGTTTTGTGTGCATTTAGAATTTGAATGTACTTTTAAAGAAAGTGTAAATTCCTTGTGCAACTTGACTATAATTTTGAAGCACATGCAAATTCCCTTGTCTCAGTTACTTTCTTGTCACTGAGACACAATATTCACCCACCACAGCTTAAAGGAAGAGCTTATTTTGGCTTATGGTTTGAAGAGGTTTAAATCCATTGTCAAAGGGAGAAAGGTAAGACTGGGGAATGCAGAGGAGAAACAGCTCACAGCATGAAAACAGAAAGCAGAGAAGTCAAGAGAGGACAGAGAGAGAGATACACTGTTCCAAGCCACACCTTCAGTGATCCACCTCCTCCCACCATAGTTTAACTTCTAGTTTGACAGTTAGCTATGAATTCATCAGCGGACTAACGCACTAATGAGTGTCATGCCCCCGTGACCCAATTATCTCTTCAAAGCCCTATATATGTCCACATGAAGCTTTGGAGATAGTTAGATATAAAAAATAACGTTAGTCAGTTATTTTATTTTCAGTATTCCGTACAATTATCTCTGTGATCCTTTTGCATCCAAATTCTATTTAGTAATAATTTATGAAATACTATATCTTGAGGACTATATGAAGTACTTTTGTACACTTTCATTTAATCATTAAAACAAACCTTTGCATTAGTGAATATGTTCTTCCTGTTTTACAGTTGAAAGAATTAGGTTTAATGAATTTAAATTTATCAAAGATTTTCCAGCAAATAAATGGAAATATTTGAAAGTTGAAAACCAGCATTATAGCTAGTACATTATTCCTCAATTTCCAAGTTATAATATTCCTATCATGCAGTTTTATCATTTTTACAATGCTCTTCAAGGTGTATAGAGTTTTAAGTTGATTTCTAACTTTGAACTTATATTTTAAATGCCTTTTTGGACACTGAGCAGTATATACAAGTGTTTGTACACATAATGATTATGGATACATTTCATTTATTGACTGCCTACAAAATAACCCAAATCTCTATTTGCTTTATATAATACAGGAATAAACAAATGTATTTAGTTATCTACATCTTGAAAATGTACAAAAAGATAGGGTAAAATATGAAAAATATCAAATTCAACATTAATCTGACCATATCCCATATGACCAAGTGGAAAACCTCTAGTTACTATTAAACAAAGGCCCTTTCTGTAAAGGGAAAAAAAAAAAGATTGAACATCCAGAGTATGAATCTTCTTCAGTAAAATAAAGAACTTTTGTCATTTATGCAATTCATAAAATTAGTTTAACCTCCCTGGGCACAAGTGTGTGTATCTATAATTTAGGTACTTAATTACTTGTAGTCAAGAGGGAGGCTTAAGCCCTTCTGTCCCCACCTTTCTGTTTGCTAAAGAAAGAGATCTTATTATTCCAGTCTATCCAGGGGAGCTGTTTGAATCAGAAGGGACAATGGTGTTATAGAAGCAAACACAGAAAAATTATGACACTGTCTTGTTTTTCAATTTATTCATTGATGGAAATTTCTGGAGTCTACTGTACAGTGCATACTATTATATGAGTTCTCCATAGTCTGAAGCAAATTTTGAGAACCATCATGCTTCAGTGTATGTGATGTAATGTGGTCTCATTATGGCATCTAAAGTGCTTTAATTCCCTCCTAATTTACTTCCTTTTTTAAAGTCGACCTTATTGGGCTGAGTGTATAGCTCAGTGGCAGAGCGCCTGCCTGACGAACCTGAGGTCCTGAGTTTGATCCCTAGTACAAAAATAAATGCATAAATACAATAAAGTAGATTTTATTAATTGAACTGGAAAGTATTTGGGTAAGCAAAAGAGAAAGTCCTAACATAGATTGTAAAAAGAGATGAACTAAGTAAAATTCTTCCAATATTTTGAAATAATACTAAGCACTGTTTTGTTATTTTCATCAATCTTCCTGGACCAGTTTGCACAATTTTAAACACCCTTGAAGACACTGAATGGCAGACACTTTGAAATCATGTTACAAACTGTAGCATGTATGTGTGTGTGTGCAGACACACACGTGTGTTTGGCTTTGTTTCCCTTTAGGACAAGTTCAAGATTTTTTTCTTCATTTTAAAGTTTTTTCTCCATCAATCTCTAGGTATGTATAAATGCTCAGCTATCAAAAAATAGGTACCATTAATAACTGTTCTAATAGAGATGTAGATGGGGAAAACACCTACATTAGCAATCTTAAGAGTTACAAGTACTGATCACAGTATTGGTGTTGTAGTCAGGGGTTACAGAGAGAACAATTGCATACAGGACACAGAGTTTACTATTTTATAAGAGTCACCCAAGGTTAAACACAAGAAAGTGCAGGAAAATCTGTCCACAACACTAAGACCCAGGACATTTAGCCGAGGGCCTGGATCCCACAGCAATATCATGCAAGAGTCCCACTAGAGACCCCAAACACGTGACAATGCCTCCCACAGTACCAACTGGGAATCTAAGAGCCCACAACAAGGGCTCACGCCAGTCTATTTACGGTTCTGTGCCGAGAAGGCCAAAGGTCAGCGGTGGAACTAGAAAGTCTATGCCAGCAGGGTGAAGGAACTGTGCAGTGGGTTGAGGGTTCTATGTGGGAGCCAAGAAGTCATGCTCAAAAGAAGCTGGGCTGCCCTGAAGAGCACCACAGCCATCCCCAACAGCGATGAGGTCCCGCGCTCCTCCGATGATGGAGAACAGTTGAGCACAGGTCAGGAAGCCCAGTGTGACAAGCTTCTCCAGCACACAGCCTCTCCTCTGGAGCCAGGAAGCGATGCACAATGTGAGGAGCAGGGTTCCCGCAACGTGAACCACAGCCACTCTCACCGATGAGGTCCTGAGCTCCTCCGACGATAATAGCCGAATCCATATTGGGGAAGCCAGCATGACAAGCACCTCCAGGAGAACCAGCAGCTCGATACAGCAACTCTTGAAAGAACCCACAACGCCTCCTTCTTCTCCACATCCCTATTTATGCTGGCAACTTTTTTCAGGTGCAGCATCTTTACTCAACACCAGCTGTATTAATTCAGCTGATGCTAAGCTGACCACCAGTTTGTAATCCATAACAATTGGGTTACCCATAGTTTGTCATTACTTCCTAAATTTATGCCATCACTGATGTCTTGGTGACTCTCTTACTTTTCTTTTATTTTCCCTCTTTTCTAAAAAAGTATTTAATCATGTGCCTACAATTTAGAGTTTCTTGAATTTCTAACAATATTTTAATTTTTAGCAGAAGAAAAGCAAAAATAACAGTAAAACAGAGTTTCAAAACAGGCTAGTAGAAGAGTAACAATAAATAATACATTGCATACTGCTACCTTTTCAGCATCATATTAAGAGCTCACTCATTTAGCCTGAGAAATTTATTCTGTGGTTCTCTATATTTTCTCCTAACCAAACCCCAGTTTTTCCACTTAGCTGACTTAGTTTTAAGACTTAAACATTATGTCCTATTATTTCAAACGCTGTGTTTTGTATTATGTACATTCTGATTTTGTCCCTCTGATTCCCTCTCTTCCTTTCCTGTCTTATTAGAGCATATTAGTGTACAATTTTAATAACTTCTTGACTTTCTAGCCACAATATTTGCATTTTTGGTATTTTTTCGGTATTTTATTCTAGGGATTACAATGTAAAATACATACTGATGTTTTCACACTTTGTCTTAAGTTAATGATATTTCAAATAAAATAAGCATACAATATTTAAAATAAAATGTACAACCTTTAAATAACTTTACCCTCTCTTATTACCTTCTTCATTATGGTGTCACATCTGTTACTTGTTTGTACATGGAAAGGTCCACCAGATAAAGGTTTTCTATATAATTTTAATTAATTTAATGGTAAACTATAGATATACTTAATGATCACATTCATCAAAGGGAATTTGTACCTGACATAATATACATTGATTCTTCCTTTTTTCCCCATTCCAGCTATTCAACTCCTCTTCCATTCATTGCTTACAAAAGCTTTGTTTCCATGTTATTCCTTCTATTCACTTTTTTCCTTTTTCTTTCCTTCCATTTTCCTCCTATTGTTTAAATATCACATTGTTTCTCTATTGTGAAAAACCAAGAAGGTTAATAAAGACCAAAATATATGACCGATATTGGGAAATGGGAAAAAAATACTCAAATACCCTTCTCAATGGGATATTTAAACATGTGTGCCCAATTTGTTAACTTAAAAATATGATCTCACAGAATTAGACAAATCAATTCTAAAACTCATTTGGAGTCAGAAGAAATCTAGAAAGGGCAAAAGCAATTCTGGGTAACAAAGGTAAGACAGGGGACATCATCATCCCTGTCTTGAAATTATACTACAAAGTTACGGTGAGCCAAATATGTTCACGAAAGAAAGATAGTGTCTTTAGTTAATGATACTGGTAAAACTGGCATTCCACATGCTGAAGACTAAAATTAGACCCATGTCTATCACCATGCACTAAACTAAAGTCAAAATGGATCAAAGATCTAATTATTGAAACAGAAACACTAAATTTACTGGGAGAGAAAATAGGTAGAAATCTCAAAAACATAGTTGTAGGCAAAGAGTTCATGAACAAAACCCAGACAGCCGGGGAAATACTACAAAGAATCAACCATGTAGATATCACCTTATTAAAAGACTTTTGCACATCAAAAGAAATCATCAACAGAGTGAAAAGACAACCCACAAAGATGGAAAAATTTGTAGCCAGTTGTCACTCAGATTTATATCTAGAACATAAAAAGAAATGAAGAAAAAATAAGATCCCCCAAATTTAAAGACCCAGTTCAAAAATAGGTATCTGAAATGAATATATACTTCTCAGGTGAAGAAATGCAAATGGCAAATAAATGCATGAAACAATGTTCAGCATCATTGGTCATTCGAGAGATGCAAATCAAAAAAAAACACTGAGATTCCATTGGAATATAGAGAGAACAGCAATTATCAGGAAATCAACCAATAACAAATGCTGGTGGGGCTGTGGGGAGAAAGGAACCCTTCTCCACTGTTGGAGGTGTAGACAGGTACAACCACTGTGGAAATCAGTGTAGAAATTTCTTAGAAAACTATGATTAGAGGTCTCCTTCAACCCACCTATTACCCTTTTGTGCATTTTTCCAGATTTAAAATCATCATACCACAGTGATATACGTGCGCCCATGTTTATAACAGCACAATTTGTAATAGCTAAATCTTGGAAACAATCCTAATTCCCATCAACTGAGGAATGGATAAAAAAAAGTGTTTTATAAATATCTAATGGGGTACTACTCACTCATAAAGAAAGACAAACTTGAAACTTTTATAGGTAAATAGATGCAACTCAAGACTATACTCATGAATGAAATAAATCAGACCCACATGTGCAAACGTGGTATCATCTCACTAGTGTGAGAAACTGAATGAGTTAATAAGATCCAAACTATAAAATAATATTGTGAATTGAGAAGAAAATGTTCAAAAGAAAATATAAACTGTGATGGGGGAAAGGGGAAAGGAAAGAAGGGAAAAAGAAAAAAAATACATTTATACACAGGATAGTTAAGATAGTTACGCAGCTCATTTCTCTTAGTTCATTGAAAAGAAATTTTTGTACTGATACTGTTTTGACAAGATATCATGCCTATAGATTGTAATCTGAATAACTACTGACATGATAACAATATGCAATATATTAATTATTGTTACTCTCATACTACCCTGTTTTGAAAATGTTTTATTGTTATTTTTTCTCTTCAAAATTGAAAAGCTACCATGATAAATAGCAGAGTACTGGCAAAAGAAAAACAAAAAGAAACAAACAAAAAAAGAAGCAGACCTAAGGATCAATGGAACAGATTAGATGATGCAGAAACAACTCCAGATACACTCAGTCACCTTATCTTTGATAAAGGAACCATAAATCTAACTGGAAGAAAGACAGTCTCTTTAATGGTGCTGGCAAATCTGGCTTTCCACATGCCAAAGATTAAACCTAGACTGATAACTCTCACCATGCACTAAACTAAAATTGAAATGGACCAAAGATCTAAATATTGAAACAGAATCACTAAGTCTGGTGGAAGATAGAATAGGTAGAACTCTTGAATACATAGGTGTAGGCAAAGATTTTATGAGCAAAACACCAATTACACAGGAAACATTACAAAGAATCAACAACTGGGATCTCATTATATTAAAAAGCTTTTGCACAGCAAAAGAGTGAAGAGACAACTCATAGAATGAGAAAAAAAAATTGTCAACTGTTCCTAAAACAAAACAGCAATATCTAGAATATATAAAGAATTCAGAAAAAATCAGACCCCCCAAATTTAAAGACCCAATTCAAAAATGAGCATCTCCTACCTTGTTGAAGATACAAGTTTTCCTGAGGTATCTTTTTACTTTATTATGAAGAGCCTGCATTAGCATTTCTTTTAGAAATGTTTGCTAGAAATAGTACTTTATGTTCACCTGATAATTTATTTATATCGCTTTCATTTCTGAAAGACACTTTCATTGGATCTAAAATTCTAGTGTGAGGCTTCTTTTCCTTCAGAACTTTCCATTTACAGTTCTATTTTCTCCTGGTTCTCACCAGTGTCTGGAGAGAAGGCTATGGTCATTCATTTTTCCCCACTGAAGAATTAACCAAAAATACAAATGAAGTATGTGGTAGAGTGACAGGGACAGAAACAGTGAAAAAGCAATTAAAGAACATGTTATTTTTATAAGATCCTGGGTTAAAATGGCATGAAGCTTGTTCTTAATGCATCATGTTTACAATAATAGCTATGACAATATACTGTATTTGACATGGATATTCATTTAAGGATTTAGAAGCTATTTAAAGGACTTGAACCTTCAAATAAAGGGTAGGTAATCAAAGGGTTTTTAATAGAGGACTTGTTTAAATTAAACTTTGGAAAAAATAGTTGTCCTACCTTTAGAAGGCATCATAGGTGAACAGTGGGTGGGTTGTGGAGCAGGGGAATCAATTCAAAGGTTGCAGAAGCAGTGTAGGCAGATGCGGTGGCTTACTGGGCACTGTTTTAGCAAGGAAAGAGTTAGAAACTTGTATTCTGGAAAACCTTTAAAGTTACAACAAAGAAGATTTTATGACAGACTGCATGTGCAACATGAAGGAAAGGGAATATCAAACACATTTCCAATGGTTTTGGCCTGCAATGCTACTGAGCAGAAAAATCAGATAGAGTTACAGAAAACTGAGGAGTCCCCCTCACCTGGGTGCTGCTGTGCATTGCATGGTGGTCTTAGCTCTTGGATCCTCCCTGAGAGGATTTGTGTGAAGGTCCACAAATAGAACACAGATTGTGAGATGGTTCATTGACACACAACGAAGTTGGATCAGCATAGTTGTGAGTGTGGCTGAGGGGATTTACTGAAGACAGAAGACCCACTCTAGCGTGGCCAGTGGCCTGAGTCTTGTAAAGGGGAAATGAAGAGGTAAGACTGCTTGTGTTTCTTGGGAGGAGCTCCACTCTTTACTTTCACCTTGCACATCTTTTGGCATTCAGTGCAGATTCTTTGGCTTCTCGATATGAACTCGCACTTGCAAGGGACATGACAGTGACTCCAAGCCTTCCAGTGGACCCTTTGGAGCTCCATCTCACAGACAGACCTTTTGCCGTCTTCCACATCTGACTCTGTGGGTGGCCGTTGTCAGCCAATCTTGTAAATTCTTATATATTTGTTTATCTTTCATTAAATCTGTTTCTCTAGTAAGCACTGACAGACACAGGGTCATAGAAAAGTAGTTTTTAGGAAGCATATTTATTGAGGGACAAATTAATTGCACTCAAACGAGGCTAATTTTTTTAAGAGAGGATAGGACACCCTCAAAAATAGAGCTGAGGTAGTTACCATATAATAGGCAACTGAACTACAATCAAGGGCTGTTTTTTATTCATTTTCCTAGAGCTTGGGTTGTACTTGGGATAGTAACTAAGGGTCTTCTTTTCAATAAACTGTGAGTATTAATCTTCACATGCATGGGGCAGCTGTTGAAATTATAGGAGCCTGGTTAGAACCAGCATGGAGTCCAAAACTCATTAGAGGATCAAAACCACAATGCAAATGCTTGCAACTTATGCCTAATTGGCTTGACAGGGTCATACAATTGAACTTGAGCTTGAATCCCAAGGGTGACTGTGTGGGATTAAAAGGTCTAATATTGAGTAAGAGGGAGAACTTACAAGGGTCGTGAAGTGTTCGTCTTTGGAAGCCTGGGGACACAAATTTAGGACATCTAGACCATAGTCTTAGAATCTTCTTCTAAGACGCTGCCACCTCTTTTCCAGTTTCACCTCATATCTGGCTATCAGTTATCACCAACTGTTCAAAGTTGAATTTGTAGTAGTTTTATTTTTATGTGGAAAGAATAAGGAGTTTTATTTTGGATGTGTTTATAGGAAATGGCAAGAACATAGTGGTTGATATATGTGACTTTGCATTAAAGTTGTGGTGGTGAATGTCCATTTAGACATGACACTATATAATTAGAAAACACAAGGAACATTGCCGTTAGAAGAGATGAGGAACAGGGTACAAGCATTGATCATTCCAAATTATTAATGGTGTAGAAAAAGGTATCACCTAATACATACAATTTAGGATATTATTTGTTTATTTTAAGTTGATATTTACTGATCGTCTTATTCATTTTTTTATTACTGGAGTACAGTACCTGATATCTACAACTTAGGAGAGGGAATGTTTATTTTTGACTCTTGGTTTAGTCCGTATTTCGGTGGCTGCAGTGCAGAATCAGCGTGGTAGAAGGACATGGTGGGGGAAAAGCTGTTCAACCCATGGCAGCCAGGAAACAGACAGAGAGGGAAGGAGCCAGGAACAAGAATACATCCTTCCAGTTATGTTGCCCACCTCCAGATAGGCACCAACAGCTAGCAGCTCATTCAATCACTGAACTCATCAATGGGGTTCACAAACATGAGAATTTTGGGAAACCTCTTAGATCTACATTATTTCTGCCAATCTATAAAAGCTATGGTGCATTTAGATTTCTACCAAATATCCAAAACTACTGCATTCTATCTCAAGAATCATGAAAACTTTCTTTTTACTTAGATCAGAAAAGGTAAGCTTTCTCAATTACACAGAAAGCTAGTATCAGTTAATAACAATTCATTGACTTGTTCGACTAAAATATGCATTTGTTTTCATATTTTTGTTTTGTAATTTAGATGTGTTTAAATTATATAATGAAAATTTGTAACATTATAAAGGCAACTATTGACATATTCTATCCTTGTGCATATATATATATATATATATATACATATACATACATATATATATATATATATGGTTCTGTATGCTAGTACAGTGGCCCAGAATCATTGGTTATAAAAAACAGAAATTCTTACAGTGAAAAAGTATAAATTGCAAAATTATTACCAAAGCTAGCATTCTACTACTCCATACTATCTTGGAATTAGACTTTTTAAATTCATTGTTTTGCAAACCACCACACTGAACTTTGTGTCCAAAATGGTCACTGTAACCCTCACAAACATATGCCTTTGAAGAGAAGAAAGGAACACTGATGAGAACTTAAACTGAAAATGTTATTTCTATTCATGTTTCACTGGCCTTATGCATGTCTTTGGTCACATGAATCTTCACAGAATAAAAGAAATCAAACTTTATAGATGCATCAATGAATTTAGTGGCAAACAAGCCTTTTATATTATATGCCAGGTTGAAAATTGTTAGCCATGTCAGGGATGTTTTTGACATGGCAAGTATTTTGAAACATTAATATTTTGTATTCAATGTGGCTGATTCATATAAATAACTGCTTATTAGTAAAAATTGAACAGGTTGGAAATTTATAAAAATAGACACTTTTGAGTTTCTAAATGTTTAGCCAGATGTAGGAAAGAAAATACTTTAATGATAATTTTTAGACCAGTTTCAGGTTCACAGTGAAATTGAGAGAAAATTATAAAGATTTCCAGTATATTATTCCTCGAGAAGATAACTTTCATCATTATGAATGTCTTCCATCAGAGTGGTAGTTAAAATAGTTGAAAGTACTTGACACATTATATGCACAGAAATTTCATAGTTTAGATTAAGAATCATGTTTGATTTGTACATTTTCTGATATTCAACGAATGTATAAGGACATCCATCTATCGCTATTACGAAATACTGAATAAGTCTCAGTACCCTCAAAATTCTCACTCATTTCTCTCTCTCTCCTAAGCTGTCACAAACACTGATTTTATTGTTGTCTCCAGAGTTTTACCTTTTTATGAATGTTATATCATTGAAATAATACAGCATGAAACTTTTTCAGATTAGCTTTTCCACTTTAGTAATATGCATATAAGGTTCATACAAGGCCTTTTGTATCTTGGTAGCTCATTTTTTTCTTGCTGAATAATGCCCTATTGTCTGGATATAAATTTATGTATTCATTTGCCTACTGAATGACATTTTGGTTATTTCTATACTTTGGCACTTGAGAATAATGCTGCTATAAGTATCATGTGCAGTTTTTTTGTACAGGTAAATTTTCAATTCATTGTGCAGATACTATAGCATGTGACTTTTGATGGTATTATAGGAGTATACATAGTTTGGTAACAAACTGACAAACTACATTCTGGAGCTGGTTTACTGTTCTGCATTCTCATCAGAAATTAATTAATTCCTTTTATTTCACATCCTTGTCTGCATTTAGTGTTGGTCTTTCCAATATCCCTCTAGAGTTACCTCACTGTTTTAATTTGCAATTATACAATGGTATATGATTGTGTGACATTTTCTCTCATGTCTTTTGGCATTTGTATATCTTCTTAGGTCTGTTAATATTGTTGACACATTTTTTTAAACTGGCTTGTTTGTACTGTTGAATTGTAATAGCTCTTTCTTTTATCAGATGTCTGTCGCAGATATATTCTCCTAGTCTTTTTTCTTTTCATTCTCATGACATAATGCTTTGTAGAGAGATATCTGATTATAGTCGAGTCCACCTAATTAGTTCTTTATTTCATAGACTATATTTTGCTATTATATCTGAAAACTTATCGTCATGCCTGAGGTAATGTAGGTTTTTTCTATGTTATTTTTATGTTTTGCATGTTGCAATTAGTTTTGTGATTATTTGTGTTAATTTTATGAAGAATGTAAGTTCTCTAGATTTTTTTTTCTTCTTCTTTTTCCCCTTCCCCTTCTCCTTCTCTCCTCCTTCTTTTCCTTCTCCTTCTCCTCTCCTTCTCCTTCTCCTTCTTCTTGTTTTTTTTACATGTAGATGCCTCATTGTTCCAACATAATTTGATCACTGAAAGTGTTTTCCATTGGATCAAGTGTAGACCATTGATATAGAAGGCATATAACAGACCTTTTATCATTTATTGGGTACTTGGCAGTTGGGAAAATATCTAAACATTCTGAGCTGGCTCTTCCACCTGTAATACATTGTTAATAGTACAGTGATAGCTTGGTGGTCCAAAGGTTCCAAGCTCAAATTTTTCACTACTCAAACAGCAAAGTTTGAAAAAAAAGTACTGTTTGGTGTTTGCAAATTTGCTCAATAGTCAAATCAAAAATCCAACTTGGAAAGATCTATATAGGCCAAGTGAGTTACACGTTGCATCTTGCAGCAGATACAGGGGGTGATGCTTCAGTCTAAGCACCACTCTCACTCGGTCCGCATATAGTGCTTGTGTTAGTGCATTAAAACCTTCATCACTGTGATTTTTTTTTTGCACTTTACTTTTGTAAAATATTGTAACCATGGCTCCAAAGAAACTCAATAAAGGTATGAAGAAAATTGTGAGAACCACATTAGAGTTAAAGAAAGAAATTATAAAATTTGTTAAAGCCTTAAAAAATGAATGTATAAATGTATTATTTGGGCTGCTGAACCAAATATTTGGTTTTCCATTATTTCTTAGAAGAAGAAAAATGTTCAGTTTAAACATGAATTTGGAACAAATTGAGTTGGACAGCTGAGATATCACTGTACTTGTATTACCTAGCTCAAGAAACTTCTGGACTCATTCAACAAAATGTTGTAGATATCAATGTGCTGGAGTAAAATATGCAATATAAATAAATGCATTATTTTTATTTGAATAGTAAACTCACTCTTAGATGAAAGTTATAAATTTATTTGCCAAAGTAAGTGAAATATTAGTGCTCAGTAAATAATATAATATTTATATTTAGATACTAATTATTATTGTATTTTTGTGAATCTTAATTCAGTGTTACTTTTTTATAGGTTAAACTTTCTTCATAGAAAATTAAATTAGATAAACAACTGCTTATTTGGAAAAAACAGTATATTTGGCTAGATTGAGTTATTTGACACTAATAAATTTTGAAGAATTGAATCTTTAAACTTTCATTTTCATAAACACATTTGCTCTGAATATCTACATAAATTTGAATATACAATTCATGTAAAATTTAGCATAGATGGATTCAGTCAATATGTCTACATGGTTATTTCAAAGACTAACATTGCAATCAAATATAAGCAAGTGCAAATGTTTGAGTGATAATAAGTACTACGTTCAATACTCCCAGAGTTACATCATTTTAAGAAGTGCAGATGCAATTTTACACATTCCCACTGCTTATTCTTTCTTACTTAAATTCTGTAAAAAGATTTCTAGTGTTTTAAATAAACAATTTGCCTCTCACTTTAAAGAACTTTATTAGATTAGCTGAAGATTCAGCAGCAACCCTGCATGACATTCTATGTGGTTTAAATGTCCCATATGTTCCAAATTACCTAGTAAACTTTGCTTGGAATCATCATTGAGGCATCAAAGGAGAAATAATGTAAAGCTACCCCTCAGGTAGTACCATCTTACTGTCTGTAAGCACCTGTGCAGAAACATTATGATGAAAAACTCATTCACTCTGTATTGTTGCTTTCTTACATAGCAGCATTACTGAAACAGCATAAAAAAATAGATATAATACATGAGTCACAAGATTATAATGCATTGATTTAAATAAAGCACATTTTAGTATGCATTTTGAATCAAGTTCTGGATCCATTTCCACATTTTACTCTCTTCAGGTTGTATCCCCAGTAGATACCTAATTAAAAATACATCACTCAAATAAGGCAGTATTTTACTCAATAAACCAAAACATAATATGGTATATGTGGTGGATTAACTAATGGTCAACTTGTAACTTCAGCTGAATTGAATCAGCATCCTTCTGGGTATGCAAGGCTCACCTGAGGATTGTTGCCCGCAGCATAAAAGAACTTCCTGGCTCCAGTGCTGATCCCTCAGCCTGCTGGCACAGACCTCCCACCACTCCTTGGCAAAGACTTTCTAGCTTCCCTCACTGACCTTTGGGCCTACCCAGTGCAGATCCTTGATACAGACTTGCATGAGACATTGTCACGGGCTCTAGGCCTCCAGTTGGACCCGTGGAGGACATCGCCATGGGATCTAGGTCTTCAATTGGACTCGTGCAGGACATTGCTATGGGATCCAGGCCCTCAGCTGAATTCTTTGGGTCTCTAGTGCATGGATAGGTCTCTTGCACTCTTCTGTATTTGACTTTTTGGGTGAACATTATAAAATAATCATAGATATAGTGAGACCTAAATTAAATTTATTCCCTTACAAACCCTGACTGCAATAAAATCTTATGTTTTTTTTTTTTAAGTACCTAATTGTGTTTGTGTTCTTACTTCAAACAGTGGATATTGTGCACAGATTAAACAAAAGATGAATGTCCTTAAAAGAAAATTAAGTGCTCTAAGTAAAGATATTTGACATGAAACTAACCCAACCTATATATTGAGTACTACGTACCTGAAAAAATGATGTTTATGTTCTGATGGGTGAATAAGGGTTGGCAAAATAGAACTGAAAAAGAATATTAGGGTTGGTCCTTAGCAAGTGTGTCAGGCAGAGATGATAGTATATAAAAAATCTATAAGCAAGAGAAAATCCATATGCATGTCAGGAACTTTAGGAAATTTACTCTATTTTTGACCAAGTGAAAAATGGTTCAAAGATATGAGATAAAAAATACACTCAGGGAAAGATAACAAAATCTCAAGGAAAACATTAACATTACTAGATTGCTTCATTATTTGAATTTTTAAATTTTTGCAAATGATTGCTCCGTTATTTAAAGGAACCTGTAACTTTATTTTTGTTTATTCATGGAAAAATATATTGAATCTTTGAACCATAAACTATTTTCAGTTATCCATGTGTTAGGGTTTATACATTGTGTCAACTTGAGAAGTCTAGCAGCTTAATTAAGTAAGGCGGCAGCTCTACATCCTGGGGTGTAGAGCATAAGCAGTTACCTGGCCATTGTGTCAATTTGAGAAGGCCAAAAGTTTAGCTGAGAGACTCAGGAGGGAGCCAGGGGTCTTACTTTGTAAACATCCTCATCCTGTGCAAAGGAAAGCAAGGATGTTTGTGAATGCTACACCCACCGTGGGGTGGTGGTGTCCTGTGTACTACATAAAGGAGGAGAAGAGGCTTGCTCTTGCTCCTTTTACTTTGGCTGTTTTTGTTCAGCTGCTGCCTTGAAGTGCTGCCCCAGTGCCATGCCACCCTGCCTTGGAGTCAGCTGATTGTGGACTGAAACCTCCAAAAACTGTAAGCTAAATAAACCCTTCCTTCCCTAATTTTGGGTGTCAAGTGTTTAGTCTCAGCAACAAGTGAAAAGTAACCAAGACACCATGTCTAAACAAAAAGAGGGAATGTCCTAGGTGGCTGACAGACTTAAGCTCTATTGACAACTTATTGAAGCTATTAGAATTGAAAGTCTAAATCTAAGTAAGTTTGAAAATACTGCAGACCCAGTGTCCACAAATAGAGGTGCTGTAAGCATCCCATAGGTTGTCATATTTTGTTTCAACTCAAGTTTTTTGCTGAATCTTGACCTTTTCATGAAAACAGAGACTGTCTCATTCATCTCTCTAAGCAAATTAGTATTAAGCACTACCTGAAAATAACAGGTGCTCAGTAAATATTTGAGTGAATGACTACATTTTTGTTAAAAACTCTTAGGAATAAACTCTAACAGCAATTTTCCTCATGCAGAAAAACCATTGCCAAAGACACATTATGTTTAATATATTCTAGAAAGTCACGAGCCTGTTTTATAGTGAACTAAACTTCTGTTATATCAAGGAATGCATGCAATATCAGTTATTTTAATGCCCATATTAGTTTAAACTGAGCTTTTCACCATCTGTTCCATCTCTTAACCATGAATGTAAAAGAACACATTTTCCTATCACATTTGTAAAATCTAATATATAAATGACTTAAATACAGTTATATACTCACGAAGTAATGCTGCATGCAGCTGGTATGGGATTCTCTCATATTCCAAACAGAACTAAAGGAGAAAGTCTGCTTATCTCTGACATGAAGGGTTTCATGCTGTGTTACTTCATTTTTTTAAATGACAGTGGAAGGTCAAGTCTTCCACACAGCACAAAATTGAGTTTCCACAGTAATGAATTTCATTTATAATCTATCACTCTCCCTACCCCCATACTGTGAAATTTTCTGTCCATGAGTGCACTTGACTTCTCTAAGAAATTTATTATATTCTGTGAGATTCTCAAAAGGGGAATATTTTTATCTCTAGAGAATTGTTAGTGCACTTTGTTAGCTTGTATTAACTTTATTGTGGGTTCTTTGCACTGCAATATGAAGGCCCCCCGAAAAACTGTTTACTGAGCTCGATTAAAACACAGTCATCCATATGACCATCGGTACACAAATATTTGAAATTTTGAGCAAATAGGCCTTATTTGACCACCCTACATTGTGAATTTGCTATAAAAATAAAATAATAAAAATGTGTTTTCCTACTGTTTGTCATATTTATATCTGTAACCTGTGATAAACACTAGAATAGATTCGAGGCATGCAATTTTCCAGAGTTATATCCATGGAAAGGACATAAAACACAATAAATATTTATATTTTAAGGAGCATATGAAATGAGAATTGACACGAGAAATGTGCCAAGATTTCAAAACTCCTTTGCATTGTATTAAGATAACATGTTTCCTTCACCCCTGAATAAAGTAAGACATAATATTCTTTGGAATATAAATTGAGAAAGTAGACTATTTGTGCTGTGGCATGATTTACTATTGAAATTTTCTGATGGTGGTAACATTAAAAAATAAAAAGAAATAGAATTTTTAAGTTTAACTGCTGTGAATAAGATTACTTGCTTTCAAACTATTCATGCAATATATTCCTCAGGGAAGAAAGTGCTAACGGTCTATATTTTTATTTACTCCTGAATTAGCTTCAGAAACAGAGTAGCGTGCTATTGTTTATTACCAAAGTCTTCACACACACACACACACACACACACTGACACTCCCCGTGATGTGGCAAAACAGTGTGACCATAATAAGTGGTTCAGAAAAAGACTGTAGAAGTTCAATCAGAACAACTGCTAAATGTGACATCTATAATGTACTATCTTCTATTTAATTTTAAACATTAAAATATTACCTCCCACTTCAGTGTTGTTCTAATTTTTGCCAGGTGCTGGAATCATAACCTTAAAAATGGTGAAATATCAAATTAAACAGTATAACCAGTATGGAACAAAGTTTTCCTAGTATCTTTTTGTGAATATTGCTAGGGAAGTTCAAGTACTTAAAGAATAAGTTTATCTCATACAATTTCAGGTCTTTTTACCAATCCAGATGTTTGAAAAATGGTAAGCCTCGAGTTACACATCTTTAAAACCAGTAGAGTACCAAAACTTAAGTAATAATGTTGGAAAACCATAAAGTAGAAGGAATCCATTTCAAATCAAAACCATTGGATAATATATTCTTATTTGTATAACAGTTGATATTATGTGGTCTTTACCCACGTGATAATATTAATCTATGTAAAACTCATTTTCCTTGATGTCCCAGAGTGAGAGTAAATGGGAAGGAAAAAGAATGGAGCTTTATTTCTGTTGGTAGGGTGGTAGATATGTCCCCTTGCCCCAAATTAGATGTGCTCAGACCCAAGAACCCAGATATATATATATATATATATATATATATATATATACCCTAGGAGCTTTGATATAAGCAGATAGATATATATCCAAAATATGTATACATCAAAAGAAAAACTTATGTAAATATTTTAATACTAAATTTATTCAGGTATCATGAGATTAACACATGTTATTGTTGATCTCTACCATTACAAGAGGTAATCAAATTTTGGCCATGAGCTGCCAGGCTTTTATTAGTATGGCAAACCCTTGAAGTGTGCGTACATTTTTTGGCAGACTCTGTATATATGTCTTTAAATTTCAAGCTACTTCAAAATTATCAAGTTAGACATATTATTTTTAAAAGTGTTTTAGAAAAGTAAAAATACATGTGAATTCACATTTTTTTCTGCACACTGAAGAACAAGAAGTGAAAATGGAAAAAGATTTGTAATTTTATGACCTTTTGTTTATTTTTGTAGTAAGTTTCTCTAAAGCAATATTTTTAAAAGTGTTCCTAAAGATTATTTCTTCAGTTGGTGGAATAGTTGCTATTGATGACAATTTCATTGCCATCCACATCCCCTGGACTCTAAAATCTGTGGCCAGAAGTCTCCCCTGCTAAATAAATTAACATGCTACCTCCTTTCCATAAAACAAAGATGACGTTTCAGCTATACTACTGTATATTGAAAGCAACTACTCACCTTGAAAAGTTGTCAGCATATATATTCTTTATATCATAATGGAAAAACAAATAGCAGTAACTCTGAGATAACTTATTTTTAAACCCAGATTTCACTGTGTCCTTGTTGAATAAATCAAATCATAAATATCATCAAGCATTTCCACCGACACATTAACAATAATCTATTTTTAAATTATCATGTTAATCCTGACTTACATGCAGGTCAATAGGATTGATTACATTAATTGTTATGTATTCCACTAATTCTCTGTTATGTGCTTTAAAAAAGTAAAGGATGGAAGTTAAATAATGGAAACTTATATGATTAAGCTGAGCAAGTAATTACTATAATATTATAATTAGTAAGCCCCTTACTAACTAGTTTAATTCTACTAAATGAAATTATCATATATTGAATTCAGTAATTCAAAAGAAAAATTGAAAACCTTGTCATTATGAATTTGTAATCCTGCTAAAAAGTGTATCTGTGTTGTATATCAAGAGCAGTGTACTCTTAAACTGAATGACCGTCGCAATTATTACATTTGACTGAAATGAATTACCACACCGTTTGCCCGCATGAGATTTCAATTCATTCCTTTAGAGATGGGATTTGGATTTTTAAAATGATCCTTAAGGGCTTCCTGTGAAGATAGGTGAGTGAAGTTCATCTGTCAGTAATGGAACTCATTATTCTACCAGCTAGTGATGAAGTTTCTAAAACATAAGACTTACAACAGAGAGGTGGAAAGTGGGTGCAGTTTGAGACTGTAATGTTAAGTGAAATAACTCAAACAAGCAAGCTGAAGTATTGCATCAATTATCTTATGTGAAGAACTTAATATATAAATAAAATATGGAATAAAAATAGGAAAAAAGAGAGAAGGAAAAATATTATAATCTAGTGCAGACAATATATCTAAAATTGTACCATGACAGTACAGCTATACTATATGTTTTATATATTCTTTGGCTTATTATCTGGGTTTTAGACTATCTATATGCTAACTAACTTTACTATAAGATAAAGAAATGAGTCTGGTGATGGAAAAATAAAAGAGGGTAGATGTAAAGGGAAAAATAAGAACTGAAATGTGTTATGTACATGTACTAATTCCCTACAGTGTATATAATCAGTATGTACTGTAGACATGTACTAATAAACTACAATAAAAAGAGAGGAGGAGCTAGGCGTGGTGGCACATGCCTTTAATTCCAGCACTCAGGAAGCTGAGGCAGGAGGATCATTGTGAGTTTGAAACCAACCTGGGATACAAAGTGAGTTCAAGGCCATCCTGAACTACAGAGTGAGACCTTGTCAAAATGTAGGGCTGGGGATTTAGCTCAGTGGCTTAAGTGTCTGCCTGGCAGGCACGCTATTTGTTTTTATATTATGCATCTTTTAAAATACTAATTTTTAGGTGGATATGCCTAAATTTTTTCACGTATACCTATATAATCTGACTGTAAAAATGTGTTCTCTCTGATCTTTACTATTAAAAAACATGCAGACATTTTGGCAAAAACAAAGAATTCTGAATCAAAATTGTAAAACAAGTTAAGCTCTGTTTCATGACTTTTTTTATTTTAGAAAGAAAAAAGCAGAAAATGACAATAAAAAAGAATTTCAAAACAGACTAGTAAGATGGTATCAATAACTAATAAATTGTTTATTGTTGTCTACATAGTAATTATTCAGAGTAGAAGATATAGGCATGAAATCATGTCCAAACAATATTATCACAGAGCTTTCTTTTCAATGAACAGACACTAGCTGCATTAGTATCTTAACTATGTTGTGAAATTATATATATATATTTTTTTTCTTTTACTCTTCCTTCTTTTCCCCTTTATGTGACTAGTTTCTCTTTCTTTTTAAACTGTTCCCAGTTCCCAATATCTATTGCACATTTTGGATCTTATTTGCTCATTCAACTTCTCACACTACTGAGGCAATGTGATGTTTACACATATGTATCTGGTTTATTTCACTTTTTTTTTTTTTTTTTTTTGTGGCACTGAGGATCGAGCTCACAACCTCGCGCCTGCCTGACAGGCACGTAAGCCACTGAGCCAAACTCCCAGCCCTGGTTTTTTGAGGCAGGGTTGCACTGTATAGCTCAGGCCGGCCTTGTGCTCGCGTTGTAGCCCAAGCCGGCCTCGAACTCACAATGCTCCGCCTACCTCAGCCTCCCAAATGCTATTTCACTTTTGAGTATGGTCTGAATTTGCATCCATTTACCTATAAAAGTCTTAAGTTTATCCTTCTTTATGATTCAGTAGTACTCCATTATATAAAAATTATATTAGAAACACACATCCTTTTTATTCATTCTTTGGTTGATGGGCATTTGGGGTTGTTTCCAAGATTTAGATATTACAAATTGTGCTGTTATAATGTAAATGCCCACATATCACTGTGGTATATTGTTTTTAAGTCTTCTGGGAATTAACTAGACCCATGCCTATAACCATGCACTGAACTAAGGTCAAAATTGATCAAAAATCTAAATATTAAAACAGAAACACTTAATCTACTGGAAGATAAAATAGATCTTGAAGACACAGGTGTAAGCAGAGTCTTCATGAGCAAAACCCAGACCACACAGGAAATACTACAAAGAATCAACAAATGAGATCTTGCCATATTAAAAAGCCTTTTCACAACAAAGGAAATCACCAAGAGAATGAAATTAGAACTCACAGAGTGGGAAAATATTATGACCAGCTTTCCCTCAGACAATGTATTGGTATCTGAAACATATAAAGAACTGAAAAAAATCAAGGCCCCAAATTCAAAGACCCAATCCAAAAATGGGCATCTGAGATGAATACACACTCAGATGAAGGAATACAAACTCAGATGAAGAAATACAAACCATAAATAAATATATGAAAATACGTTCAACATCACTGGTCATTCAAGAGATGCAAATTAAAACAACACTGAGATTCCATCTCACCCCAGAAAGAATGGTTAACATCATGAAATCAAGCAGTAACAAATTCTGGTGTGGCTATGAGGAAAAAGGAACCCTGCTCCACTGATGGTGGGAGTGTAGACTGGTGCAAACACCATGGAAAGCAGTGTGAAGGTTTCTTAAAACCTAGGATTAGAGGTTTCATTCAACCCAGCTGTTTTGTGATCTCTTATCAGGATCATACTGTATCATAAAGATCTTTGAAAATATCAGAACCCAAGACCAGAAATGATAACATCTTCTTTAGATATGAGATTTTGGACCCCAAGTCCCTTCCCTTCATTTTTTCTGGCCTACACTAGCCTATTTTTTTTTTAAACCAAGTGGCTCTACCTGGGAAGTTACAGAAAATTTTAAGTTGTGTCATGATCAAATGTTTTATAATTGTCCATTTTTTCTTTCTCATGCTTGAAGCTAACATAGGGAAATATAGGTTGATCCACCTTACATAAACTTGAAGTAACTTGGCTTCATACAAGTCAAACTATGATCATGTTTGTAAGGATGGTCTTTGAGATACACAGTAGAGATGTCAACCTGCCATTTACTGACCTTTGATGGGGCAACTCAAATAAAGATAATGAGATAATTAGCACTAAATATTAGTCACTTGTCTCTTGACTGCTTGTGACTTTGACTGCAACATTTTTTTTCCAAAAGTAAGTAAGTCCCCAGTAAGTTAAATAGGTTTTAGCTTTTATCTGCGTTTGCATTAATGATTAGAATGAATAGCATGAGGATATTTTAAAATATTGCCTTCTTTTAATCATAATTTTATGAAGCATTTTTTATAAAATTCTCTTACTTTTCAACAGCAGAAGTATCTTTTTCATTAGTATTTAAGATTTAACAGGAGAAGTATTCCTTTTTTCTTTTCAGCCGCATTAGGACCAAATTTGTTATAAATCTTAGGCAGTCTTAAAGGCTTTTCCATTTTAACAGAATTCTTAATGAAAAAGCAATGGAAATCTTTGCAATCAGAGTAGGGAGGTGCCCAGAGATTCAAAAACTAGATATGATTAATTTTAGAAATCCCAAACACCACTGGTAGAATAATTTGCATTTGCAAATATTCACCTATTTGCGCCTGCAAACCTAGATATATGAGGTTTTCTTGTCTGTTTGGCAGTTTTAATACTTCATTTTTTCTCTAATTGTATTTGAACTTGTTCAGAATCTTTTCAGAGGTAAACTTAAGAAGTTCTATGTAGTACTTATCACCAGGTTCTTTGCCTAAATTCTGACTTGCAGAGAATTATGTTTATAAAGGCTTCATTGTCCCTATTAATAAAGTCCTCTTTTGTGAATTATTCTTCATTCTTGCATTTCCAGAAATAGAAAAAGGTTTAAAAAAGCACATTTTCCAGTGGTGTAATTGAAAGAAAACTTTCAGTCATTTAACAAGGAGACATATTTGAAAATAGGAATTAAACCAGGGTCAGCTTCACCCAAAAAAGCAAAAACTTTCCTCAAAAAGATATTCCTCTCACAAAGACTGATTCAATTATTGTGTTGGTATGTACATCCATTGGCCATTGGGAAGTTAGAGAATTGAGTTGAAAAGCTGTAGCATGTATTTGAAAGAAGGCCTGAATAGAACAAAAATGAATCCTTTCTAACCCATGTGCATTCACTACCCTCAATTTTGAGGCTAAAGGTATAGATGTAAGAAATGTAAGTGCATTTTAAATGGAATAAAGAATAAAAAGACTCAAAATCAACTCATGCAGATTATCTGAAAATAACATTAAAACTAGCATAATAAAATAACTTAGGAATCAACTCAAAGGCAGCACTAATTCTTTGGCATTTTGATTGGCCTAGAAATACAAAAGAAAAAATACATGAGGAAAGAGGAGGTAGTAGAAAAAGTAATGTTAGGCGATGAAAGCATCATAAAACGTATTAGATAAACTATCTCCAAGTGAGAATTCAAAGTTATTAATAATATAATATGAATGCCTTGAAGCTTTGAAAGTTCATACCTTTTCTAAACTTATGATTTTAGAAAGTCACATTACTCTTGCTATTTTAAAATTAATTTTCATTTCTCTTTTAATTTGATCTTTGCTTATTAGTCCTATGAATTCAATGATACCTAGTGCTTCATAAATTTAATTTCTGATACAGAAAAATCTGTGTTTGAAAGGGTAGAAAAATACAATCTGACTTTTGTATAGCTATGTGTTTATCTGTCTGTGTGCTTAACATAGTTATATATGTATATAATTACATATAAAATACGACACCAATAGTTTGTCAAAGTGCCTCCTAAAGATTATTAGTTCTATGTATTTGGATTTTACTAAAAATAAAACACCTTTCCAAAAGTTGAAAAAATACCTAAAGGTTTTATATGTTTTCTGTGATAGTCTTCTGAGGCTTTCATTGACTGTTTTAAAACATTGTCATGTAAGTAATTCTCAATGTAAGTGGCCAGGTAATCATTTTTTTCTCCCCATGGCTCTTGGTGACTTGGAAACCACAAGGCAGAAAAATGAAAACATAGTACATGCTTGTTAAGTGTGAGTAAATTTCTGGGATAAATTTGGTTTGCAGAGACAAGGAGCATAGCTAGAAAGCTGTACTTCCCCACAATCATACCACTGTAAGTAAGTTCTTTACCATAGTCCCAGAAGCAGAAGTCTTTTTTCATAATTTTAAAGACAGCTCACTTCTCTGAACTAAGAATCACTATCTTACTATTGCTCCAAGTTTCTCTTTCTTGCAGGTAATTCATAAATGACTTGGAAGAAGGATTGATTCTTGGGCCAACAAAAGTCAAAAATAAAAAAGACAAAAGCAAAACACTGTAAGTTTGGATATTTAAAGACTATGGAGTCAGCGTGCCAATGTGGTCTTGGAGTAGCCATACAACACTGGATATTTTGTTCTGTGGGGAAAAAAATCAGCTTTTTCCTACTTTGCTGTTTCTTTTGGACACAGTTAAAAGAGCTCCCACCACAGCAATAAAAAGATGTTAGATTACATATACTTTCTTTTTCTCATTAGTCCAAATCTGTATATGAAGATATAATATTTTAGTGATAGTGCAATTTAATGAGTAATGCTCAATATGAAAAATGATTATTTCAACTTAAAACTGTACCATACTCTGTGGTTGGTATTATAATTTCATTTTCTCTTCCTTTGAATGCTATATTCTGCCTAGCATTGTTTTGATGGTAGTAGTAATTATTATTAATGAACCAAACCCAAATCGCAAACTCTGTCCTCTAATAAACACTTATAATATGGTGTGCAGTGAACTGCACATATGAAATATTCTCATTAATGCTATATTTACCCTTACTGAAAATAGAGAAACCAAGAAATACAGATTATAAATAATTTGCTTAGCGTCTCACTTTTGCCTGTAGTATAGTAATTGATATCAGACTTAGTCTGCCACTGAATGCAAGAGGAATTTGAAAAATGCAAAACTAATTTTGAAGGCATCACAGCAATTCAAGTAGTGGTGGGACAAGACTCAAGAGGAAATATATGTGGCACATGCTTCATTTCCTTCAACCTCTCCAATCCCCTTCTCCAGGGCTTTTGCTAATCATGGCTTGAACATAAAATCTGGAGAGAGAGATGCAGTCTACAATTGATCACAAGCTCACTAGGACAGGAACTAAAATATTGGAGTCGAAGTTACTAAGCACACAGTATTTAGGAGACCAGTACCTCAGAAGAAAAATAAAGCTTGCAGCATTGAGTCCAATATTCTACGTGCAATATGTCTTGACTCATTTATATACCCACTAAAGTGCACATTCACGAACTAAATGAAGAGAAACCAGGGAGAAAACAGCTGCTCAAAACAAATCAGGGAACTTGGCAGTAACACAGCAGGAGGAAGTACAGAAGGGAGTTGAGGGACTAATAGCACAGGGTGACTCTGGTTAATACTCTCTCTTTTGAGCACAGATACCGGAAAAGTTCCAGCTGGCGAAAAACATCAAAAAGGTCGACATTAACTGAGTTAGGTGATTTGCCAGTGAGCTTCTACCTGCCAGAAATTAAAATAATAGATACTACAACAAAATAGGGACAAATTTTTGAAAAGGAATAGAAAGATTAAGAAATAGAACAATCACTTACGTTACCTTGGCGGTGACATTGCCTGACACAGACATAAGACCCACGCCAAAAGGTGCTGAGTTAATAGAATATTACAACTTTTAACAAAGAACAGGAGTTTAAAATATGGATGTGGTTGTGTTTACACATGTGTATCACATGGGAATTCTACAAATGAAAGTTTGATAACAGCAATAAAGAATCAGGGTAATAGAAATGAGTGTAAAAGAGAATTAGCATTACGGAAGAGAGGATTGCTGTGTAATCTTCTAAAGCCATCTTTTGAATTAGATAGAGCGTACTTATCCTGAAGACCAGAAGTAAAAAGCAAACAAAAAGAATGGGAATTCCAGTGAAAGTAGATTCATAAAAGAGAGAGAAAATATCAGGGAAAAATAAAATGCCAAGAAATTCTGAACAATAGTATTCTAAACCTGACAAGAATGTAATACTAAAAACTGAAGCAACTGTAAAAATCCCAACTATGTGGAAAATCTAGCCACTCTTACTAAACCTGCTGAAAAACATACACTGAGTTTTAAAAATAATTTTTAGAGGGCATCTGATAGAAGAGTGTTTGCTTACAAAGATCAACTAAAACTAGTAGTTAATGCATCTTCTTTATATAATAATCACATAATCACATATGTAATGAAAAAGTCTTTTTTTTTTTTTTTTTTGCACCAGGAATCAAACTCAGACCTGACACTTGCCAGGCAGGCACTGTGCCACTGAGCTATATGCCCAGTGAAAAACCATTTTAGTAAGAAGGGGATAATATTTTTAATATCTACTGAAACAATGTATATATTCATACATATATTTATATATATGTAATATATGTATGTATTATGTATACATACACATATATACATGTACCTAAATACATATATATACAAAGACAGAGAGAGAAAGTAGAGAAAAAGGTTTTAAGAGAATGAGGAACTAGTAAAAGTAAGAAGTCTAATTGTTACTCTTCATAGTACACATAGTTAATTTCAAGGGATCTTAGACCGAAGTGTAAAAGATAATACAATGAAACTTACAGAATATAACAAGACATATTCATGACTTAGGAATTTATATATATATATATATATATATATATATATATGCTGAAAATATATATATATATATGCTGAAGAGACTCAGGGAGCACTAACTAGAAAGGGAAGAAATGAAAATATAACTAAATTAAAAATTAGAAATTTTAGATAGTTGTGGTGATACACACCTGCAATTCAACCTCTTGGGAGGTTGAGGCAGTACAATTTCCATGAGTTTGGGGTCAGCCTTTGCTACATGAGTTCAAGTCAATTCTGATCTACATAGCTAGATCCAGTCTCAAAAACCCACCAAAAAAAAAAAAAAATTAGAAATTTTGTGTACTAGTAGTGAAAAATTACAATCTCAAGATGGTGAGTATTTTAGTCAGTTAATTTTTGATGTGCATTTGTGCATATTTGTGGAGTAAACTCTAATGATTTAATGCACATATACAATATATAAGGGTCAAATCAAAGCATTATTTCTAAATGTTCAGCATTAATTGTTTCTATGTGTTGAGTGCCTAAATGCTTTTCTAGTTGCCTTGTGATATGTCACAGATTATTATAGACTTTTGTTGTGGGCTATAGCAAATGAAATTTTTGCTCTTCTTATTAAATATTTTTCTTTCCTTTCTCCCACCTTTTAAGTCTCCAGTGACTATTATTCCACTGTTTGCTTTTATGAAATCAATTTTTTTTTTCAGAAATGAGTAAGAACATTTGATATTTCTCCTTTTATGTCTGACTTAGTTTGGAGAATGTCCTCTTGCCCTATTCATTTTGATGCAAATGACAGAGCTCATTCTTTTTCATAGCTGAATAATATTTCGCCATGTAAATATACCACATTTTCTGGATCCTTTCATCTGTTGAAATGTACTTTCATCAATTACACATTTTGACTATTCTGAGTGGTGTTGCACTAAGCAGGAGAGTGTAAGTATCTTTTTAAATATTGATGCCATTTTCCTTTGATGTATACTCAATAGTGTGATTGTTAAATTATATGACACTTCTATTTCTAGTGCTTCAAAGAACCCTAATACCATTTTTTCGTGGTGGCTGGAATGACTTACTTTCCTGTCACCTGGAGGATAGGTCCCAACACCACAGGCAGAGTAATGCCCCTCTGTTATTTTGTTTTTGATGAAGAATTCAGACAAGACATAGAGGTATAGAGTGTAAGCATGATTTATTACAAAATGATTCTTTTTTTTTGAGAGAGAGAGAAAGAGCTAGATAGAGAAAATATAATTTAAGTACATTTTAAAAACACATAGAAGAGAGCTAGCTCCAGGATGGCAGTTTCACTGAATTAAGGCTCAGTCCACATTTATAAGTTGAGTGGACCTTCAAGGCATAAAATTTCCTACCCCCTACATCATTGTTCTGTTACAAGAACAATGGGCTGTGTTGAACTAATTTGGAGGGAAGAAGTTTCACGTTTACTACTTAGGTGGAATTGCTTCTGTTGGCATTTGTCTTGAAAGTTTGGGGTTTTTGCCAAACCCCACCCAAGTTTGGGAATTTGTGTGAACCCTGGACCTTAACACTATCTCAGAAGAGGTTACATTCTGGGCAATTGATGTCTTGAAACTGTAAGCTTCTCTGGATTTTGTTTATAACCAATTATTAGAAAATGAAGGAATAATAAGCATGTCCATCTTGTAATGTCTAACTTCTTGCCAAACATTATCACTAATCCTAGTGTGTAGGAGGTAAAACAACCTTACCAGCATTTATTTTTTTCCTTTTGATAGCAGCCATTGAAACTAGGGTAAGGACATACCACACTGTGGCTTTGATTCTGATAACTTGCATGACTTCTTTTCAGAAATGTCTATTCATATCATTGGTCTGTTTTTAATTAGATTCTTCATTTTTGTTTTGTGTTTTGGCTATTGTGTGTGTATATATATACTATACTACTCAGTATATATATATATATATTATATATATATATACTACTCAGTATATATATATATATATAATATATATATATATACTAAAATGACTATACTACTAATTGTATCAGTTATTAGAAAAGAACAGTTAATACTCATATGCTTAGATCAACCTTACATGTCTGTATCTGTTAATCAAAGCAACCCTTTTGAAGGTAATGATATGTAATATTACAACCATTATCAAATTCCTATCATCTTGTTTTGTAAACCTATACTGTTATTGTATTGGATTTGTTGTTGGTGGTGATGGTTTGTCTCTTTTGCTTTTTGTTTTTCTTTTCTGTGTCTATTTCCTCTTAAATAAGAAAAAATTAGG